>CAUJNA010003238.1:282097-302097 GCA_963377175.1 Effrenium voratum
GGATTCACAGGCTTTCCCTTGTTCCCTTGTAATATTTATGGGCGTCCGCAAGGTCCCAAGTCCCAAACAGGAACCATGAAAAGGGCACCCTGAAACGACCCAACTCGTTCCTCGGCCCCTCACGGAACTGTGAGGACGCCAACGCCCATCACCTAGGGCAAAACGAGGAAACGCCCTCTGACATGGAACGGTGGAAGACGACTTTGATGGGGCCCACTACCCCACAACCGCCAAGGGAATCATGGGGCATACAACCACTATGTAGTCGCTATGTAAAGGGTGTACACCTTGATTCCCTTTGGAAGTAGCGGACACCATCTTGGAAAGACTAGTTTCCTTTAAACGGACCCTCTCTTTTGGGTTCCATTGCAACGTGGACAGAAGGGTAATGATAGTAATTGTTCAGTCAATTTAGAGATGATACAGCGGGAAGGGCTGAACCTTTGCAGATTCGCAAAGCACGTGTTGTTGTTTGTTTCTGTGTTCCGTCTGTGATTCTATTTGCTTTGGCAATTTGCTCCTCCCCTTGACAAGCCGCCAGCAAATCGTCGCCATGTCATGAGAAACATGGAGAAATGCTGACAAAGCAACGAGCCCACTAAGATTTCTTGAAGCCAGCTTTGGTCTATTTGCAATGGCTGTTATTGACCTCCCTGACGAGCATCCGCCTATGCAAGTACTAGCGGCCCAGCAGAATTTGTTGTCTTCCAAGTCCTACGGCAAGAACTCCCTAGTTTGCCATGAGAAGGATGGTGCATGGAACTATGGCCAAGGATTTGGAGCCTTTTGGCGGTGGAATCCAAGACCTGACAAAGCTGAGGAGGACGAGCCGCGACAACCCGTTTCTCAGACTTTGGATGTGCAGTTCAACGAATATTGAATCTGCAAAGACACATCACTTGCAAAATCAGTTACGCATTCAACAGCCCCTTGGAGCCTACTGCGTGCTTCAGGTAGAATGCACAGCACATTTGCACAGTCATATCTTTCGTGCGCAACCATTCATGCCTTTAATAACGTTAGATTATTGAACCGACAGTCAGGCCACCACAGCCACATACCCATTGCTCGCATCCAGTCCACCGTCAACATAGGGAAAAAGACGAGCCCCCTCCAGCCTCCAGCAAGGGTTGTTCTTAGAACATTCTTGAAACGGGGTTCCGAATGCATGACTCCGACCATCTTAGCAAAAGGTGGGGGTTCAATGTCTCTCGCAAGAAAACACAATAAGGCATTCAATAAGGGTGTGTCTGTTTTGAAGGTAACCACTTTTGGTCGGTTTAAACGGAAACCAAGGGGAAATCCTAAATCCATTTTGGTGGGGCCACAAAACACACCCACACAAAAAAACAACCTAATAACACTGGCCAGCCACCCTCCCGATGCCCCAACACGGGTGTCCCGCGGTGTTGGTCAAATTGAACACCTCGGGGCGACGGAAAAGAACCGCCAGCGAGAGGGTGGCGCTGGGCGGCCCGGGAGTGCTTCCAATTGGTGTCCCAAAGGAACATGAGTGTGTCTTTCTTTGGAGGTAGCACCCTGCGCTTTGTGGCTTTAAACGGAGACCAAAATGACAACCAACCTATGTTGGGTGTCCCCCTAAAAGGACACACCCAAATAAACATGTGCAATAGACTGTTCTGAAGCCCTCAAAGTCTCCAGTCGGATCAAAGGTACGGTCCTAACACCCACAACGACACCACGTGCAATTGAAAAGTCCATTCTGAAACTGTCAGCCAGACTTCGCGTAAACTCTTCAGAACCTAACAAGAAGGAGCATACTGTGGAAGTCGGGAAGCTTTCCTTACAACTGGAAGCGCAAAGCTCTCGTGGCAAGGGAATGGCACCAGCACGTACCAGCTGCAATGTGTTTTTACTCCAACAATAGCCCTGCTTGAAACAAACAACGAGCAGGCAGCACGCAAACATATCAAACGATGAACCCCACTTGCCATGTCAGTGGGGTTTTCCTGTTGGGGTTTGGGGCGTGCACTGGCAGCACACGAGCCTCCGCCTCAACAAGCGCCTACAAGGAGTGCCTGCGCGGACTGCCTGTCCGTGAAAACTGGCATAGAAACAGTTCCCCCCGCGCAGCCATCCCACCAACCAACCAACCAACCAATCAAACAAACAAACAAACAATCAATCAAACAAAGACACAAACCAAACAAACAAACAAACAAACAAACAAACAAACAACTAACCAACCAAACAAACAAACAAACAAACAAACAAACAACCAAACAACCAAGTCCAACCAACAAGCAAGCAACAAGCAAGCAAGCAAACAAACAAACAAGCAACAAACAAACAAACAAACAAACAAACAAACAAACAAACAAACAAACAAAGACACCAACCAAACAACCAAACAACCAACCAACCAACCAAACAAACAAGCAACAAACAAACTCTTGCTTCGACCAAAACTTTCAAAACCGAATCTAACCCAAAGGAATGCCGAAGCAAGTCCGAAGTCCGAGCTGGCCGACTTGCTAAAGAACCAACGTAGGTTCAGTCCTCCGGCTCATCGATCAAATTCAACTGTGATACTTCACCTTTCCAGAAAAGGGGAGAACAAAAGAATGAAACTGCCACTATGGCGGACTTTGTAGACCCCAGTAGAGATCCCTGTTTACCTCAACTGCACTCCAAAAAGCAAGCGCAAATCAGGTTCAGGGCTGTTTCTGAAGGGGTTTGGATGAACCAAACAAAGACTACACTGAAACATGGCAGCCCGAAGACCTTTGCACTTTGCATGCCCTCTTGTTTCATCACGGGGCTCCCAAGCCTATGATGCCATTCGCGAAGCCCACGGGAAAGGTCCCCAGCTTCGCACGTGCTTTTCATGTTGGGCCGGAGGCTGATGCGGGTATGGACATAGGTTGGGGTAGCGTTACCCTCAATCCAGCCCCCAGCCTGCCGCTGCTCTCTTGTACTTCTCAAGCGCAACACCCCTCTTACCGCTGACTGCGCATGCCGGCAAAAATCTGCAAGCCGATGGCTAAAATCTGGTGAAGCTCCGTCGGGCCTCGTTCTGGATGGTTGTGCCAGACTGGCCGTGAAAATGCGGAGCCTTCGCGAAACTGTGGATGCCTCGGTCAGGTGCGAGCATGCAGGCCTTGCGGGTGCCTTCCGGCCCAAGGACCGCCGAGGACCGAGACTCCGAGAACCAATCGACGCGCCGACGTCCAGCCTACCCTTAGAAGCCTTGCAAACAAACTCTCCGTGGTGAACGACAGAGGCCCTGAGCTCCGATGGCTTCACTTCCATGCCACACCAAGGACACCAGCGCTCGAATCTAAGTGTAAAGGTTCAACGTTCATGAATGGCCCGATGATGTCGTGCCAGTCGAAGTGTCGTGCATGGCCAGCAAGCCGATGAAAGCTCGAAGCATGGTGGCTTCAGCAGCTTCCAAAACACGGTTGCAAAACACAGCGCGAACAAAAAACACCAACCAAAAGGCAAGCAGAAGGACTCCTGCTGTTCCTACGCTTTGGAGTGGCAAACATATCGATTCCAAGTAGCTTGGGAGGAGAACAGGGGAGCCCAAGACCCCCGGTGGCCATTTGGAAACTCATGGCACAGTTTTGTTGCTGGTTGCTTGCTATGTAACAGCTATAGAACCAGTCGAATCACAAAGGCAGCACATCCAATGTTTTCAGAGGGCATTTCTCAGATTCGTGGATCTCCCTTGTAGTTTGTGCTTAACGGGCAATACAAACTGGGCTGTCCTCAGATTGCCTGTTACAAGCTTAACTTTGGATTAAATCGAACCCCCCACTAAACCCTAAAAGCATGATGAAAAACCTATAAACCTTTCGAACCGGATGGCTGGGACCACCATTAAAACGGACACCCCACTATACACCCGGAACCTCCCGCTTCGCCAATTCTGCCAGGGAGCTGCCTCCACCTCGCTGAGCTCGTGGCCGTCGTCGCTCGGACTGACAAATTGTCGCACGTGGCGCGTGGCAGTGGCAACCGTAAACCTGGGCCCTTAGATCCGCTCACAGCAAGTAGCTCGTGGGTTTAAATGGAAACTATCACGAAACACTCGGCTAGAAAGCTAAGGAACCGGATGGCTGGGAGCCACCCATAAACATGGGAATCAAATCTGTACTAGCATCATTTTGAAATAGGGCTAGGGTAGAAGATGGTACCACACGTTGATCCAGACGGTCACTGGCGGGGAGTATATAGACTGCGAAACATAGAAGTTCACTCTACCATTGCCTACAAGATGCCAGTTGCGGGTTGACCCGCAGAGTTCTTGGAAGCAAATGTGGCAAGGAACCTATTACCAGCCAGCCAGCCAGCCAGCCAGTCCACACGCAGACCCCACTAACAAAAACACACATCAAGCCACGTCAATCTCCCCTCTTTACGCCAAAACACAAAGGTACTGCCAACCCAACCCACGGCAAGAACGGCTAGCGCCTCGTTACCGGCTTTGTCTCACCTGCGGTGGCCGACTGGGCTAGAGACGGATTCACTTTCTGAACACCAAACGCGATCAACATTGAAGGTCTACAAGTCAACAAACATATTCCGGGCTTCGGACTGCGCTCTTGCCCACTCCAAATGTATGCCCACTAGAGCATAATTACCAGCAACACGTTCATGTCATGAAGAGACATTGACACTCCGAACTCCCTTGATGCAGCACCAGGCGCGATCACAACCACGTCCCATTGTGACAGGGTTGTGTCCAGAATCGAGACAGCACAATTCTTGCTTGCTTTCAAGAAGCTAACCCTGAAAGCAGCCCAGACTAAGTCCTGGCGCAACAACTGTTGCCCCATTCTGTGCGGATCCTTTAGAACGGTGAGGAGCCCTTGCTTCGTGTTGTCTTGTCTTTCAGGGTGGGTTTCCCATGAATCATAGCAGCCGTCAGTGGTGCCAATGAGCACACACCCTGACTAGAAGCTGTCAAGAGCGAGGTCAAAGCATCCCTGTCAAATAGAAAGCCCCGACGTAAGGACGCACCCCAAATGATGGATTTCATGGACTAACCAGCACCCCCGATCAACTGCTTTCTTCCCTTGTCCAAAATCTAAAGCGCTGTCCAAAAAGCAGTGGTTGGGGGATGCAGGAATGGTACACAGTGATGTGTTACGTGCAAAGTGAAACATCATGCGCGCACAATGGCAAGCTCACGCAAGCAAAGAATTGGCATCTTCCCCGTCAGAAAAAACTGAAAAAGACGGCTGACGGCAACCATGTCAGTGGAGGGCCGGCCATTCCTTTTTATTCAGAAGCTGTGTGGGCAATTGTTGCCTGCAAGCGCACGCATCGCACCCCCCATTGACATCTTGGACGTATCACTCAGCCCGAAAATCACCCCTACACACCGCGAATGTGTAGGATATTCTAGAAACACCTGTGGCACTTCTGCTGTTCTTAAAAGCTGCCCAAGTACCTTCGAACAAAAGCCATGCAAACATGAATCAGAATTCATGATATTTGGAATTTCTCCTTGAGCGAAGTTCGCAGAGAAGTGCCAGCCGAATCTTGGACTCCCATAGCCGGGCTGTCCTCAGATCCCCCTAAAATTTAGTGGGTTCAATGGAAATTCTCGCTAAAACCTAAAGCCTAAAAACCTAAGGGGGATGGCTGGAACCCACCAAGATAAAACTTGGACCTGTGGTTTGTCCCCAATTTGGTGCTTGCCTTCATCCTGCTGCTCGCAGTTCAGGAGAGGGCCTCGGCCGCACGCCAGGAGCTAGAAAGCAAAGGTGCCACGGCTAAAGTGTTCAAAAAATTCACTGCATGCTCAACATCGGAAGCTATAAACTACTCTTGTTGCTTCTTTGTTTCACATTTCCTCTTACCTTCTCTCTCAAACAAAAATGGTGTAAGCTTGAGCTGTTGCTTGTGAACAAATTTTGACCTTTAAGTTGCTCAATTCAACTAATGCTGCAAAGCAGTCTACTCTGTAGTGGAAGGCTTGCAAATCATGAGCTGCATGAAGAGGCAAGACATCTCTTGACGTTCCAGCTCTGAGCAAACAGAGATTTAGTGCCAGACGGGAGACTGCCAGCTTGTTCTCCAAAAGGAATCACGCCATGCGTGCGAGCGGAGGGGCTTGGGTGATATTAATCAAATGCCCCCCTCGCATCAAAAGAAACGCGCCTGCGTGCGCAAGGGAAGCCAGGTCGATTTGGACAGATATTACCAGAAGTGCGCTGATTTCACATGATGTTGGCAGGCTTGCACTGATTTCATTGCAGGTTCCTCCTCCCTTTTCAATCATTTCACACATATGTTGGTCATAAGCAACAGCTAATTCATAAATAGCATCCAAGTTGGGTAAACATGTAGTGGCACACAGGGTCTAAAACATAACTTCTTACATACATCGCTGCAGTTTTCAAACATGTCAGTCAACAATGAAACATCAGTTTGCAAAAACATAAAGCCGTGAAGTTCTCTCGAACATGTCAACATAGCATTTGCTTGTTCATAGTCTTCATTACTAATGTTATCTTCACTCAGTCGACTGCAAACCATATCTTTAACGCTACCGGTGCAAGGGTATCAAGAAACAAACAAACAAACAAACAAACAAACAAACAAACGGTACCTCGTCTGCTTCGCCTACGCATGCTCAATTTCGCATCACAGCTCATGACCAAACCCTCTTGGCCTGTCAACTTAGAAACCTGCGCCAAAACGAAAACATCTGCTGCGCATCTTCCGTCTCTCATCTCAACTCAAAAGCAAATCCCTTTTCGTCTGTCAGCTCATGGCCAATACGAAAACATCTGCTCACATCTTATATGCCTTGACCAATGCCAGTTGTCTGCTGAAAGAACTAATTCCCCTAAACCTCATTTGTTCTGCACAACACCTGCGAAACAATATGCAAACTTACTATTTACCGTGTTTATTCCAATATCCAGGAGTAGTAGGTGTGGATTTATTCAAGTAATTTGTTTAAGAACTACTTCTCCAATGTCCATATGCTGAACTATCAACTGTATTTACTGCACACAAGTCCAAACGAATAATCAGGCACACACCCAAACAGGAATGATTGGAAGCAAACGCTTCAAAACGTTTTAAAGCACTTTTAGATCTAAGATGTTTTCCCAGGACTCTAGATCTTAAATATTGAATCCGGTATGGGGTACTGAGAACCCTTGAAAGCGATTTAAAAACACTTTTGGATTGAATCCATGAGCCCCACCGGATTCAAGTTTTGGCTAGAGTGCTGGGATTCTTGAAAATTGAATCTTAGATCCACAAGTGCTTTAACGCGCTTTGAAGCTTTATTGGGTGGATACAGTCACAGTCAAATGTGAAAATGCAGGCACAATGAAGCGCTCAAATGTGGAGGGCCTGAAAAGGAGAGAAAAACACCAACAGTATTGCAAATACAAGGTTTTTCCTTTGCCATATGTACACATGCGTTTTTGCAAATATATATATATATATATCAACAAATACACATTACCATATTAGTAGAATTTCGAGTAAACATCACCCTTCAGGCAGAAATGGGCGCGTCAAGCACCACGAAATCCCACCTAAGCAGTGCTCGGTACAAGTCTTCATGCCGCTCAAATGTGTCTGGGCTTGGCGCTTGTGTCGATCTTGCCTGGCCATCACAAACGAAAAGCCGCTTCGCGAGATTTGGCTGCTCGAAACTTGCAAGGACCTGAACATGGTTGTCCAACATGCCATGGAAACGACCACAATGGGTACAAGGTCAATCAGCTTTTGGGCAAGTGAGAACATGTTTCGGTGCTTCCCAAAGAAGCATTGATGGAGGCAGGAATCCAGGAAGACTTTTAAAAAACCACACTGGCACTGATTATGTTCCCATTTTCCCGGGATGAATATGCACGAAAGCGGGTCCGAATACGGGTTCATAGATGACTTGCAGTGTCCGAACGGGTCTGCCCGTGCTCCACACTAATGCTGGCCGCGTTTGCGATTGTTAGCTAGCTTGTTAAGGAGGCAAGGGACATCTTAGCCGGCTAAGAAGGAGCCACTGCCTGGTAAAACTGAAGCCAACCCGGCTGTATAACTGAAGCTGGAGTCAGAGAGCCGCGAAAGCTAGTTAGGCTGAGAGGTGGCGGTGTAAGGTGGGATAATAAAGCTGTGCAAACCTAGATATTGATGGTTTCTTCGCAGGCATGGTTGTTCAAAGAACTGGCAATCCGTTAAACATAGATACAGGCACTTTGTTTGCAGCAGTGGAAAGTTTGTTACCGTGGCCGGAAGCTTGTTAAAGCAGCTGCCTGTCTCTTTAAAAAAAAAGTGAAAGTTTGTTGAACTTGCTGCTTGGCTGTGCAGATGACTACAAGCTTGGTTATGTAAAGGGTTGGAAGTTTGTAGGGAAGGCTGCACGTTTGTAAAAGCGGCTGTGAGTTTGTGAAAGGGGGCTGGGCATTCGTTGAGCAATGATGCGCCACAATCTCTCCAACGCGCAATGCCTGCATCTTCACTTTGACAGTGGTTGCTGCCGCTTGCAGACGCCCATTCCTGCGCTGTCGCCTTCTCCTTGCAGCACCGGTCGACGCGGCTGCCGCGCGTCGGGCTTCAACTTCTCCTTCCAGCACCTCTGCGGTTCGCGCGGCTGCCGCGCGTCGGGCTCCAACCTTCGGGCGCTGCTGCGCGCAAGCACCCATCCCTTCTCGTCAGCTTGCGGCTCTGCGCCAGCCCACTTAAGCGGTGGCTGTCGCTTGCAGGCGCACCTCCCCGCGCGTTATCACCTCTTGGCTTGGGCCCCAAAATTCGGAGCGAGAACAAGTAGAAAGCGGGGCAAAAAAGTTAAGTTGGTCAAAAAAGAGTTAAGCCAGCCACTCAAGTGTTAAATTTGCCATTGACAAGTTAAAGGTGCAACAACAAGAGTTAAACTTGCCTTTCAGAAGTTAAGGTGGCAATGAACCAGTTAAAATGGGAATGAAAAGCATAATGGCAGTCACTCAATCGTTACACGGGAACATGTAAGGAGTTAAACGAGTCATCAAACGGTTGGCAGCGTGATACAAACACATCGCAACAATACTCAGCTGTTGCGTCCTGGCATGTCCCCTCAACGCCCTCAGACCAATCTTGGCCAAGCCGCTGATGTTATGCTCCCTACCCTAGGCTGAAAGAAAACTAGCTCCGGTTCAAACAAGTCAAAATCCAACATACAAAAGCAAGCCGAGGGCCATGCCCAGAATTGGACGCCCTCCTATGCGTAACTCACGAACAACACCGCTTAACTCTGGAGATAACACGCACCTCAAAACTCACGATATATGTGGCAAACCTCACTCAGACCCCAGTTGGACGCTCCAATAGATGACCATCCAAATGCAGCATAGTCCTCCTCATCCCATGCGGTTTGGATAGCTGTCAAAAGCACGAGCCACGAAACCAAACAACACATCAAAAGCAGAGATGCATCAGCATGCGCAAGCCGCCGCAAGCCTGGGTGAGATGACAAAATATGTCGCCGAACATGAAGAGCACTCACAATCCACAGGGTTTGGCCGCACCTCCTAGCATTCGGGCAGTACTTTCCGTGTTTTTCCTTTTGTCACCTCAAGATCGAACAATGTAGCAGGAACGTTCTACCCAAGGGCCACTCTTGTAACCCCCAGGTATAAAAGCCGTGAGGTCCGGCATGCATGCCGGAGGTGATCGATCGAAGCTGGCTTGACTTCGAAGACTTAGCGGGTCAATCAAAAATCCTTCTATTCAAACGGCACCGGCTGGAACCGAACTGGTACCTGAAAAGAAGCAAGAACAACAACTGTCTAAGGTTTGGGCTTCCGGCTAACATTCGAAGCAAATGGGCGGATGGTCCACGTAAAATGAAGCAAATGGTTAAAACCAGGCTGAGACTTGTTGCTCCCATGAGTCACAGGGCACGTGTTGAAAGAACCTTAGAAAATCCCAGCCGTGGATTTCATGAAACGCTGGCCACCCTCTCTGATAGGGTGGCTTTTCCACTGCTTTCTAGGCACTCGTGGGACTCTTCTCCAAGATCCGTTCGCACATCTTTTTGCTCTTGGATTACTCTCCCAATGGATCCACCGATCACATTCGGACGCCTTGCGAGAGCAGGCTCCGAATCTCCTCCACCAGGCTGGTCAGAGTCATAGCCTTGATCCGAACGGACAGGACCAAATCCACCTCACCTCATCAACCTGAAGCCCTGCCTGGTCCGGCATGGCCGGACAGCACGGGTAAGCATTCAACAAGAGCCGCCAAATTCAGCAACAGCTTTATCCATGACCCAGACTGCTTTATGCAAGCAATCCTCCAACTTGTGTACTTGAAAAGAAGCTCCAGCTGCAACTTTGAGCTCCAGCTGTGGGAAACACAAACGGGCTTGGATCAAAGACTGACATTCATGTTTGTCGACCCTTTCTTGGACGGAACTTGGTGGGATTCGTTTCCTCTGTGCGTGAGGTGATATCTGAAACCGGCAGCGAACCACCACACCAGTTCCGGCAACAACAACAAAAACGGCAGCCGACCAACCCGCTTCAGATTCAAAGCCACAGAAAGGGTTGGCCTCTTGCCCAGTTGAACCCGGCAACCTCGTCAACAGCACCACGAACTCACAGCCGCCCTAACTTCTACAAACCCTGTGGTTGCCAGGCAGGTAGCTGCCATTCTGCAAACAAGCGAATATTCCAAGTGGACGTTCATGGTAGGTATCACCTTGCTTGCCTTCAGAAACAACTCTACATCCCAATTCTCTAGCTGATTGCACCTCCACACCCATGTTGGTAGGAATTGCAACCAGATTCATTCTTGTAAGCAGCATATGGTGCCAGGAAATGGGTGATGAGTAATCATCTATCGGTATTACTTGTTCTGATCATGTTGATCTTGCCTTAAACCTCTGCATGGCCATTTCCAGTGCAGACCAACACCGCCAACCTATTGACAATCTGGAAAAACTTCTGAAGCGGTGCCAACATCTCACGCAAACTGCCTTGGCCGCATCCCGGATCTCCACACAAAGCGGCACCCTCGATAAGGAAAAAGAGGAACCCCCCTCCAAACAGGGTTGCTCTTTTCTGTTCAAACAAAAAAAAGCTCCCCAACAACCAAAACAACTCAGAGGTCGTCCCGCGCATCGAAAGAAAAAGCGCGGGATCCGGACCCTTGGCGCAGAGCAGCTTAGGCCATTGGGCCGCGGGGAGTGACGGATGTACGGATGCGTGACGTGAGTCATGAGTGAACCATGACTATGACCTGGAATCTTTGATGCTATGGGTCCCTGGGTCTTGTCTGTGTGAGGCAGTCACATGAACACGTGGTGTCCTTGTGCTGTCTCTTGAAAGAAAGGAACTACACTGATGTGGGACTGTGCAAAACATGGTTTGGGCAAGAGAAGCCGGAAGGAAAACCAAACATGCGTGTGGATCCCAAGAATTCAAGGCAACAACCTTTGCCGAGGCTGTAAGACAAGAGTTGTCAATTCATCTTTACACAAACATTCTGGGCATTTATCTTCGTTGGACTTCAATTTGGCGATGTATGTCCGCCTCTCTGCAAACACGTGTCATATTCATACTTGCTGGTGTTTTTGCTAGAGGCAGGTTGCCAAATTGACCAAAGGCCTTGTTTTGAGCCAAGACAAATCGCTGGACAGCTCGGCCCTTCGCCCGATTCGAATCCAAAGGAAGCCAAGCCAATGTTCTACCCAAAGGCATGCACTGCAAGGTTACCCTCCCAAAAACAAACATAGATCCTGCGCGGGGGGTTCTGAAAGACAATTATCCTTTTAAGGGGACCCTTTCCACGTTTGATTTTGAGCTGTTTGCAGAAAGTAGCTTGTGGGAATCCCTCAAAAAGTCAGTCACCTTGCATGGGTTTGCTTTGATTCTCTGTTCCAGCAGAACATATTATGAATGAAACTCGGAAAGGGCAACGTGACTAAACGTCTCCTTTGTGGGCTTCCTCTCACGTCTTGGTAGAAAGTGCATTCTTAGCCACTTTCACAGGACCCCTGATCATTGAAGCAAGAAGCAGACTTCTTTGCCAACAACAAATATATCACCCAGGAAGTTTGGACGAACCAACACATGATACCACCACAAAGATATAAAGGTTCCTTCTCAACACTTCTTAGCGCGCTCTCCCCCAACGGTGATGACTTTGGTGTCTTGCTAAGGAGCATGTGTCGTCGTGTTTGTTTTTGGCGAAACCAAAGGAAGCCACCTGCCGGAGGTTGAGATCGCCGCGATGCAGAATCGAAGACTGTGAGCTCTAAAACAAAGCCGCCGACAAAGTCAACAGAGCAACTCCTTCTGACAATTTGTTCAAAACCCATGGCTTCAGCTATAAATTAGGTAGCCAAACCAGGTCAATCATTCAAAGCTTGGCAGCTTGATTCGGGGTGCCAAAATAGGTGACCCCCCAAAATGATGTTTTCCTTTTGGCTTCCCTTGAAAACAATCCCAAAAAGGGTACCCTCAACAACAGATACCAACCCATTTTTGCACGCGTTTAAGAAATATGATCCCGGTTGGGAGGCTCCGAAGCTTTCTGAGGGCTGTCACCGGATCGCCTGTGGTAGTGAGGATGGGCGTAAAGCCCAGAAGCAAGGCAATGCGCCGTAGCTGCCAAGCCCTGACGAATCCGTGCCCGGTTTCCCTGCGAGTGGGGGAAGGCATACGTAAGACCTGCAGCCTGGGGGAACATGGAAACAGATTCTGTCCCTTTTGGTGTCTTTTAGAGGAAATGAAACAGTGTATTTGGGTGTCTGCAATTTGGAACCACCCAACAAACATATTCCAAAACTGAAACAAAACCAGTTAGTGTCCTGATGGAATTTTGCCCACCAAGATTAAGGAATCCCCCAAAGGACTTCATGCCCGAGCGGGTCTTCCCGCCCTCCCCCCCCGTTTGGTGATGCAAGTGCAAAAGCCTACAAGTCATGCCATAACCCATCACAAAGCCCACTCAGCTTCCCTCGAAAGTGTGGCTTGGATTGAGGGCTAGGGTAGTTGGCTACCCACTGCCCTCTATGCCAATCATGAATTCAACTGTCCCAACCACAAATCCAAGAAACCAAGTAAAAGCCATCAGACGACATAAATGTCGGTCTTTGAGGAATCCAGAAAGACAACTGCGGACAAAATCCGCTTCGCACTTGGCATGGATGAATTGAATGGGACAAACCAGCACTCCCAACTGCATTGGTCCATCCACAGCTCCTTGCAGGTCGCGTCATCTGAGAACTGGGAACAGTTCTCAAAGAATCAGTCAGTAAGATCAACTCGTCTAGGCTCCTCCCCCCCCAACAAAGACAAAAGAACACGTGAGGCAAATGGACATGGAAAAAACATCCTGAGTCCTCGTTCCCCCTTGTTTTGGTGGAACATTTCAGTGCATCCCTATGTCCAGCCAGCCTCCTTCCTTTGAATCCAAGCGACATCCGAACACATTACCCAGCTCTTCGTTTACACCCCCAAACAGAGTCAGATCCATATTACTTATAGAAAGACCACCCGAGATCAATCACTTCTCCCAAATACAACCACTTGGGTCCCGCATATTTGTCCGATAAGACCATGGTCCAGTGGGCCTCAGGCGTAGATCCAGCTTCGTGAGCAGGACCTCTACCGCTTTGCATATCTTGATTCGAGAACACGGGTCGGATGTGGCGAATCTGTGGATCCACCCCTGTAGGATCTCAAAAGAGTACCCAACAAAGGGAAGCAGTTTGCCATATCCAATAACTAAGGACCCCTACCTGGTTTACCTGACACAAAGGGCCTGCAAACATCGTGGAAACAGCACAAAGTTGGCCCAGACCAGACTTGGAAGGAACCTCCAGTTCCAGACCCTCGCAAAGTGACTTTTTCCACTACATGAAGGGGACAAGGGTTGAGTACAGGGGACATGATCTGTCCCCTAGCTTAAGGGGAACCTGAGTAGGGTTATCCAGACCCTAGGTTTGATTGACTATAGAACCATATGGAAGTTCAAGCTGGCAATACAATTCACCAACCTGAAACCAGGGTTCCATGGATGACACCCTCCCGTTGAGGTCGGTCGGACTTGCACAGGCTTCTTTCAAGCACCAGTGGGCTAGTTCGCTGGAAATCCATGGGTCTCTCTGAAAACTGGCTGCGCAGTCACTGGAAGGTGGAAGGTAGCACCAAAAAACACGGGCGGCAAGGATTTTTTTCTTCAGCCTTTCCGTTTCGGGGTCGGATTTCTTTTGGGAGTGCCTACGTAAACCATCCACTTCTCGCGATTCTATGATCGGATTTCTTCCCACAGGCGGGCATCTGAACACGTTGCTCTGACACCCACAGCTTCAGGTCAGTCAATGTGGCATACCGCCGCGGGATCCAGATGGTAGAAAGCTGCATGAGACATTTCCGGTGGCTTCGCCGCCCAACGTTTGAGATGGCGGAGACGATCGCCGTGAGGCGTCCTGAATGGTGGCGAAGACCAGGGCGACAGCGATGGCGGCCACGCTGGCGTGCTGGCCTCCCAGAAACCTCGCCGTGGCAACGCGCAACGCGGCGAGTCGGAGCCCGCTTTCTGCATGACTTAAGGGGCGGAGGCAGAAAAGGGAGGGGCGGCCCAAAAAAGGCCTTAAGAGCTTACTTGAGCCTCCCGGGCCCATGAACGAACAAAATACCGTCCCCATGATTTTACCAAAGTCACCCAAGTGGTAGGCTAAAGGCAACCCCAAGTTCTGACTTTGATAAACCTCAGAAACAGATACGGTAAGAATCCCAGTAATACAATACAGGGCATTGCTAATTGTATCGCGTTGCATTACAGTGGTACGGTGCAAGGTGTTGCATGTCATTGTGCTGCATTGCACTACATGACATTGCATCACATCACGGTATATTACATTACACTACCCCACATTACTTTAATTTACTTTGCATTGCATTGCATTACGTTACATTCAACGCTATTACATTTATTTACATTACATCATACTACATACATTACGTAGCATTTACAGCTTTACATGAAAACAAATTCCATGAACCATACATAGCAAAAACATGTTGCGTCAACAAACAGCAACACTTTCGGAACATCATGGTCTTAAACAATTGAAACAAACATGAGTGAAACGTCAGCAAATGCAAATACAGTATTTGTGTATCAGGGACTGGGGACCGCCGTACTTGTGCAGCTCTTCGTTATGTTTAACCCAACAAATGCTACAACGAACTCTCTGTCCCTCTCAGAAGCAGCAAACACCACTTGCTGTATAGTTGTGCGTCAATATGTCAATGTGGAAAAATAATAATCATTTCAACAAACAGAGCCGTGAAAAAGTAAACAAATACATTAATCAATGAACAAACAAATCGATGAGAATCCTAGCAGCCGAGGGTCAACCTTGCTACAAAACACACTTGCTGCGGTCAGTACTGGTTTGGTTTCGCACGGGCCTTGCAAAACAAGTGTGTGTGTGTGTAAGCTGCTTTGTTGACATAGCTCGCTGAATAATTATCAACAAAAGAGCTGCCCACACCTCAAAACAAACATGGATACTGTTTTCAACTTCAGCTTAAGATGTTGTGCAAGATGTCTGATCTCGAGTAAACAGCACTGAGAACATGGTTGCTTTGGGTGCACATATTTGGATGCTGGACACTTCACACAACCAACACAAACACATTCTGACAGCTAGAGGAGCTTCCGGCTCTAAGCTCCAAAAAAGCACCAGGAGAAACTCAAAGATTAGAATGCTAAAACCTGCACAGGATTAAAGGCACAAAACCAACAAACGCTTTGGAGGAATGAAAGGATCCTCGTCCATCTATGCAATTCTTGATTCAACAGGGATCCTTACATTATACACCCGAACATTGCCTTGTAAATTGTGGGTTCCCTATATCTTGGTGGAAAAAGCCATATGTATCTTTAAGGAGCCCTGATTCAAACATGCGCATTTTGCCTGGCTCAAGACCCTTTGGTGGAGGTCATTTAGGTTGGGACTTCCGTCCAGCAAGCATGTGCGAGGTGGGTTCCCGTTACACTTCACGGCCGTCTGCTGTTGTCAACGTCTGCAGGTCTTGGTGCTCACATTCAAAACGTCCCTGGTGTGTCCCGGCGCAGGTTGCGGGACTTCGAGCTGGGCATAAATGGTGGAACTCCCCCAGCTCCCAACTTTTGCACCAGAAACACAAACAATGAATCCGATCGCAGGATGTCTCAGGCAACAGTTGCCCTGGGATGTCCATGTTCTCCCTGTGCAGCTTGCAGAGCTTTGAGCTTCAACACCTTCTAACCTCTTTTTCTCCTTGCAGGCCTTGTGGCTTCCAACTTCCAAATGGATGTGTCTTTTGTTAGGGTATCCCTCTCTAGGTGGTTCTAAAAGGGGGGGTCCACTAAAACGACGCACCCGAATGTTGATTTCGGTTGTCCCCGTGCAGCTGTTGGAGCTCAAAAGCACAACTACGTAACATACATAAATGTATGCAAACAAATGCGTATGTTTTTCTCAATAACCAATCACCCACTCATCATGTCAACAAAGCAACACACACTTCCCGGTGAACCGAACTAAGCACTTTGAGATTCTGCATGCTGAGTTGACATCATGACACTACTGCCTACTTGCGGTCCGAGCATCGTACAACTGATTCTCATTTCAACAGCTCAATCATGCAGTTTCCCTCAATATGATTTGGATTGGTTTGTTAGGGGCTGGTTTCCCATTTACCCTGCACAAGGGATTCAAGCCCCGAAACCACCAATCCGAATCATGGCCTCATCCTCTTCGTGCAATCTGTCCAATTCCGCACCCCGTTCAATTGGTGGGGCGATATCAATACTTGGCCATTTATGCATACTTTCTTCGGGAAATGCACCAAAAATGCACTGATGTCCGCCAAAAGGTGCAATTCCGGTCGAAGTCCATGCTCGGTCGGAAACAACCAATCCCAAAAAACTCCAACATCCACACTGCAGCCAAGCAACGAGCCCAGTGACCAATACAGGCAGCTATACAACCTTGGACATGGAACTGGGTTGAACTCGACAAAACAACTGGGGTGTCTGTTAACATAGGGGGACCCTGAATGGGTGTTTTTCTTTTGCTTTGAGTTCAGCTCATCCCCAACATGATACCCTCAAATACAAACACACACGCACACACTTTTGTTCTCGCTCTGGGTTTGAATAGGCGGGTCTACAGAGTCAATAGCATTCTATGCCCGTATAGATACGTTTAGGGAGATGATGGGCTATTTGGCACGTCAAATCTTCCCTACCTTGAGGTGCCCCAGCTGGACGGTCACTCACGCACACGGCGCCGAGTTATACTCTGAGTAGGAAATCAGCTGCAAAGAAAATGCCACTGCGGAAATGACTAAACCCCAGTTTCAGTTGATGAACCTGTGGGTTCCAAAGGCTCCATTATTTAGAGTCAACAGGCTGTTAGGAGATCCAGCAAGGATAGCTTAACTTAATGCCTTTCATTTGCATTCCCGACTGGCCTGATTGCATGATATTTGCTTCTAAGCAATGCACATGAATGAGCGGCGCAGTCGGACAAGCACAGGAATGTTAGGCGTCAATTCCAAACAACAACACGTACACAAAGTTGCTTGTTGTAAGCCAAGAATGATGCTGGGAGGAGGTATTGAAAACAAGCACTGCACGGGAGTCCTTGCTTGGCAAGTCCTTCACAGGCAAATCAGTGAATCATTGTTCAAACTCGCCGTTGGTTGAACGATGGCAAGTGTGCCGTCCTCTAGCTACGATTGCCAAGTTGAGCTATGCAGCTAGACATCCCAGCCCTTGTGATGGGATCACGCCTTCTATTCAAACATAAACATGGATATTTGTCAAACTGCGGTGGGGGGGGGGGGTTGTCCTTTTGGTGGGTGGCACACGGGTAAAAGGGTACCCTGAAAAAACAGACACGCCCGTTTCAAATAATCAAATCGAGAACATGCAGCACACCACGGGGCCAATTGCGGCAGTTGGCAAGCCGGAATTCCAAAGTCTTGCGCTCATAGGGCCAAAGGATTGCTGTTTGTCAGGCCTACACAGTTCCGACGAGGAGTACCTGCAAGATGTTTGCCGAGCAACATGGCTGTGCAATTCATCCATCAGCAGGGACCCAGTTGGCGATGTGGTGGTGCATTTCAATTGTGGACCTCTGGTTTTGTTCCTTATTGTTCGCTTCGGCGTCCTTGGGTCACAGACCGCTTCTCCAAAGATAATCTTCGCATTTCCCGTTCCTTGGCCAAAATTCTGCAGCCTTGATTTTTCAGGGGTTCGCCTTCTGTAGTCGAAAGAGATGAAAAGCACAAACGCATATCTCCTGCTTGCTGGGCCTGTCCATCCTGAAGCCTGCCTGAAATGTGGCAGCCAGCCCATTTCAAGGGCTAGCTGTCTGCGCAGGCCAGCTCAGCCTGCCAGCCACCAGCAACGCTCCCAGCTTGGCTCAGCTCAGCTTAGCCCGCCTGCAATTTGACCATTGGCTAGCTCAGCCCAGCTCAGCTTGAAACCCAGCCTCCAGCCCAATCCAGTCCACTCTGGCTCAGTCCAACCTAGCTCAGCCCTGCCCAGCTATCGCAACACAGTCTGGCCCAGCCCAGCCCAGTCCAGTCAAATGCAGCCCAGCGAAGGGCCCTGCGCAACTTCATGACATCCTCCGGTCCAACGCCGGAACCTGTTCATCACAAGCTTCTTGCACGCAGCGCCTGCGTCACTTGGCTCCATGACTCACACTTATGAATCGCCACTTCATTCGCAGCCGCATGCCAACAGGGGTCTGGAACGTAATCCGTTTGCTTCATATTTGGTGGACGAGTCGTTGAAGTGCACCAATTCCGTCACTGGTCATCCATTGTTCAGCTTTCTATTGGGTGGTTTGGTGGTTTGGAACTTAGGGGTTACCTTCCCCATTGGGTCCAAAAGGGGGTTCGAATCAACCACCAATCCAAACCACCAATTAAGGGGTACCCGAATTTGGTGTTTCATCCAGCGGAAAAATGACAACAACACAAATCCCAGTAGTGATAGACTGCCTCAAAACCAACAGCGCAAAATGGACTTAATATGCCAAAGCAAATCAAAGTTATCTGCTCATCCGAGTCCCTTTCCATCACGCGGCCAAAACGGCCCCTTGCGGCTCTGAGGCGCAGGGCAAGGAGTTCGCTCCGCAGAACAGGCTGACCCGCGCATACGCATCGTAGGCCTGACGAATCTTGGGTCTGCCACCCCAGCACACCCAAAGTAGGAGAACCATTGTTGGATGAAATGGAAACCGAAGGGAAACTAACCACCAAACTTTGGGTGCCTGTATTTGAGGACACACCCATGTGGAGTGCTCGGGGAATTTGGAAGTGGGACAAGGCGAGCTGTACTTTTATCAATATAGTTCGAGGGATCCTTCTTTTCCTAAAACGGAGCCCAAGTTGGAGTTACTTAAAAAAGCGGGTGAAAATCGTCGAGATTAACGGTCGGAGTTATGATTCACAGCACACTTCCCTCCTTTGGGGCCCTTGGGTGTCGCAAACCGAGAATCACTGGGTGACTTTCAGCCCAACGGGCACATTTCCAGGGGGTCAGGCGGTTCCAAACCCGGGACGAAACCTCCAACCTGGAATTGGAGCATAGCAGCTGTCCATAAAAGGACAGCAGCACGCGTGCCTTTCCAACCATCTGTGTTTTCAATACCTGCCGTTTTCCTTAGGTTTACAGAGGTTTAGAAAGAAGGATCCCTGGAAAGAATGGAAAAGGTACAGTATGGTACAGTACCTCTAGAGTTCGGGGAGTCCATGCTTGCGTTTCTTGATCAGCCATTTGGGTCTGTCTTTTTTGGAGTTGGTACGCCCTTTTGTTGTGGCTTTTGAAGGGAAGCCACGAGGAAAACATACAATCTAAGGGGTGTCCGCCAAGAAAGGAGACACCCATGTTCATAGTACTGTAGTTTCTGGTTCATGCTATACAACTGACTGCATCTTCCGCCGCGTGATGTTGCGTTTGGCCCAGGAATGTGCTCAGAATCTTCCATCCTTGAAATGCTCCGGCGGTTC
>CAUJNA010003238.1:307097-389597 GCA_963377175.1 Effrenium voratum
AATTCATGCACAGGACGGGATACTGCGCCTGAAGTCGCCGACAAAGTTCAGCTCATGTTCGCATTCCGAGTCTAAATCCTTCAGGCGTTGCAAGTTCATGTACAAGCTCGCAGCTTTTCTTTCAAACATTCTAAACGTCAGACGCGCTGAAAGTCTCACGTCTGGACAGTCCAGCCCGTAGGACCTAGCCAGTCAATCGGAACTGAAAGAGTCTGGCCTTTCCTCTGGGACATTTCAAGGACCTCCTAAGGTATGGGGCGGGGTGATCTGGTCCATTGACATTTGACCAACACATCGGGCTGGCCAAGGCCCCTTCGTGTCTCGAGTTACTTGAAGGGAGCATCACCCGAGGGGACGAGCGGGTTGAAATTTGCGTTGAAATCATGGCTCCCTCACCATGTGAGTCGTTGATCACTGGAACATCTGTTCATCCGCTGGAAAAAGGGCCTGGGCAAAAAGCTCTGAGCGGGTGGTCCTCAGAACGAGCCTGGAAAAGGGACTTTTTACGTGAACAAACGGCTTGAAAGGGCTCCCCCAGTAAGGCAAAACACAAAGCCATGGCAACTTTAGATACTATCTGCGTTGCTGTGGGTGGTTCGGGGGGGGCTGCACAGTTGAGGCAAAAGAAGGGTAAAAACATTCCAGGTTATGGTGAAGGCTGGCAGGGCTAAAGACAGAACCTGACGTTTGAGTCAAAAGTATTCAACGTCTTGCCAGATGTGATTGTCGAACCATACGGGTTCGGACAGGAAATGGGGTATTTGTGTGGGCTGGAATGCTCTTTGTTACGAACTGCTAGCTTTCTGTTGCTGGAAGGTGTTAGGGACCAAGGCCCTGCTAGAGATGCTGGAAGTTAAGGCTAGGTCAGGGTCGTGTCATTGCCCAAGCAGGGAAAGCGAGTTTGTCCCTCTTTGGTTCTTGTCAGAGGATGCTGATACCATTGGGAGGGCGGGGAGGGGGGGGGGGGGGGGCGGGACTGGCACAATATATACCTGGGTCTTCCAACATGTGCAAAATTATTGCTGTTTCGTCAAAAACTATGTCTTTTGACCCAACGGCGATTATTTTCGCCTGCCGGCAGTTTTCAGTGTTTGCACACTCTGGCATCAATCAAAATTGCAAAACGGCGTAATTCGCCGTCAAAACGGCGTAATTTGCCGGCGAAACGGCGTTTTTTTTTTGCCTGGTTCCGAGCTGGACTCACGGCGAGCGCTTTTTCTCCGAAAGAGCATTTTTTTCAGCAACCGGCGAAAATTATTGCTGTTTTGGGAAACGGCGTTAATTTTACATGTTGGAAGGTCCAGGTATATATATGTTGGAAGACAACTGTATACACATACACTCTGCTAGATTCTATCCTTTGCGCTGGCGCCTGAAATTTACTAGATCAACTGGACCGGGTCTACATGGCTCAAACATATTCAGGAATTGGTCAAGTCAACCACCCTACCACCCTTGGGTGTGAGCCTGTTTTTTTTTGTCTATCTTGGGGTCAACCAACATGAATCCATGAGACCCCCGCGGGCTATGAGGCGCGCCTCCGGCGTCTCAGCTGCCGCCCACAGAAGTGCGCTGCACCTTGCAGGGCCGTTCCTCCTTGAAGCGCGCCGCCTCCTCGAGTCGGGCTTCGAGTCGGGCTGCGACTGGGTCTGTAAGCCGACTCCAATTCGGCCGATCCAACGTTTGTTGAACACCGCCAGACATTATTTGAGACAAACTAATAATACTAATAATACTAACAATGCTAATAATGCTAATACAAATAATAAAATTAAAAAATAATAATAATAATAATAATAAACAAGTATCCCGAACAGCCCCAGGAACCCTTCCTGAACACTGGTCCGGACGAACAGAACCCTGAAGAGATCAACCATGGAAGGGCGGATCCCTTTCTACACAAGTCACTTGTTGCACCCCCGATATCTATGAAAAATACCGCCAAAAGCACCTTCGTGGTAGTCCAGCCCAGGAAAAGATTCGGGTTGGGACCAATAAATACGCTTTCCCCAAAAACAACAACAAATCCAACAGGCCTCTGTTGAATCATGACCAGTCACTCAAACATCATCTCCTAGTTCACAAATTGAACCCAAAAGGGGAGTCATGTCTTTGGTTCTTTTCATGGTGGGTTCCGAATTTGCCTAGGCAGCCTCTCAAAAGCGGCTGAAATCGCCCGCCTCAGAGCCCTGAGTGGTATTGCCCTCCGTGTAGCTGTGGGCACCTAGCGCATCAAACGAAATGGGAGCCCTGATGTCCATCGTGTCTTCTTTTTTAGAGAAACCCTCCAGAAAATGGTTCCCAGGTTGCCCCTAAACCAAGGTGTTTCCTTTTTAGGGGAACCCCCCCCAAAATGTGTGGTTTCCTGTTGGCTTCCCTTGAAAAACCCCCCACAAACCAAGGTACCCATGTGCACTTTTCTCCGTACAGCCATAACTCTCGCACATTTCAAACTCGACTTGAATAGATAGAACTGGATTTGTCTCAAAATAAGCTAACCCCACAATTCCACAATGATTGGCTTCCTTTTGGCTTCCCTTCACATCAACACCAAGAAGGGCTCCCCTATGTTGAGACCGACCGACCCATAGATCACCACACAGAAACTAGCTGTGACACACAGTGCGGTTCACTCAACCCTTTTGTTTGCCCATACAGCTCAGCGACAAATCTACCTTCCATTCAACCGCCAGCTACTCACCCCCGTCACCATTGATTGAGAAAACTCGAATGATAGCACAGACACGCGCAGTGAGAGAGAGAGAGAGAGAAGGGGAGGAAGAGAGAGCTAGAGAGAGAGAGAGAGAGAGCTAGAGAGAGAGAGAGAAAGAGAGAGAGAGAGAGAGAGAGAGAGCGAGAGCGAGAGAGGAGGGGACAGGGAGATGGAAACCAAATATAACTCGGTCCACATCTGGGGTACTCCAAACACTAAGCTTCACAAATTCTGTATCATATTTAGTCTACCCTAAACACTCTATCATACTGGAAGAGACTCTAAATCATGTGACACTTCTGCACCGATTCAGCATAAGACCCGCGTGCTGTGGGAGACGGAAACCCAGCGGTTTCTGAGTTCACCTTCCATTGAATGCATCTGTGCGAGCACTATGGCCCCTTCCCCCAAAGACCCTGGGGGCCTTGGATTGCAGTGAAACCACTGCAAAGTCCAAAACCAACACAACACCACAACTTGCCTTGTTTCCCATTTTTTTGGCCGAGGCTGAACCAAGCAACACCCAGCTACAATCTGCCCAAGCCCGCCTGTTCCTGCCAAGCGCCCCTCCTGTACGATGAGATACTCATCGCGGATCGGCTTCTCAGCAAAGAAGCACTCCAAGATCTCCCGGACGCCTGCCTTGGCTCTCGAATCTGCCTGCCTGCCCTAGGCGCTACCCACCTGCCTGCCCTAGGCGCCGAAATTTCGCTTGGATAGCCGAATGTTGAGCAACACGCAAAACAGAAGGCTCAGCGGCGCATGGCCTCATTGGCTAGGATTGCTGCCGAGGGGTATCGTCCGGGGCTATCCTTCAGGTAGCGTTGGGGGCAAAGGGCATCCCTCGGATGCGAAGGTATCTTTTTTCGGGCCGACAGCAAACGTACATGTCTGAAGGGGTCACATGTTTAGGGGGGCCCATCACTTCTTTTATGCAAACCTTGAAGGAAAAACATCCCACCTCGACCTCATGGACCCTCGTAAAACCCTTTTCCATTCCGAAACGCACTGGCACGGCTGAGCACCCGCCATGAATTCTAAATAAGTAGGAAGACCCAACCTCCTTCCCACGGGTCCCGTGTTTTGTGGCCATTTGAAGGCTTGCAACCGTGGAAAGAACAGAGCCGGCCCCCCATAGTTCCAAGCCGCGGCATACCGTGCCTGCGCCGACAAGGAGGTGCCTGAAACGTGGGGCGTCATGGCATTGCCCTTCATGCCTCGCCAGACCTCGGCGATTTCGTGTCGGGATGCCCGAAGCTCAGCCAGTGGCTCAATTCACGCTGAAGACGGTTGGTGTCCTTTCTGAACCAGCACAAAGTTAAATGACCACCATGTCAATCTTCGCCAAGCTCCGTCGTTCCGCCTCTAGATTGCCAACCTAAAAGCATCATCCATTATATTAATTTTTGAGCGACTCGTTTCATGGCGCCGCCCAGGCTTCAAAAAGACAACAACCCCTCTTGGGCAATGTAAATGGCAAAAATCAAGATCCAAAACAACAAAAATAAGCTCATGTGATATCCCCAACAGCATACGGTGCTCTTTTTAGTGCTCGCACCACCTCGCCCTCACAGAACCTCGTAGAACCCTGGTGGAACCCTGGTGGAACCCTAGTGGAACCCTGGTGGAACCCTGGTGGAACCCTGGTGGAACCCTCGTGGAACCGTACCTCAGGGCCGCCCCGGACCACCCCGAGCCTATCTGGGTGAGAGTCAAAACTGGAGGCCCCAAATGGAGTCTTCCGGGTTTCCGGGCGTGGTCGCCTGGCGCTGGCTGAGGGAACCACACGTCCCCGGCGTAGCCCGCCAGGTGACCCTCCTGGAGCGTTAGGCTGACCCCTGATTCACTCCCCCCACCCCCCGGGCTGTTTTGGGGGGGGGGGGGTCCGTATGGTGGACACTTAGGGAGGTTTTTTAGGGTTCATGGTTGTAAAATGGACTCTAGGTGTCCATGGCACGGGGGGTCCCCTCTGGAAGAATCAAAAGGGTGCTGCAGATGAAGGTCTACGGGAAAACTGCTAAATTAGGGCGTGTTGGGCCATTTCCTGTAGAAGCCCTCTGGAAGAAAGGATTCCCCACTAAAAAGTGACAAAGCCCTGGGGGAGGTATTCATCAGGTGTCAGCATATGTTGTTACACACCTCATGTTTGTTCCAAGCCCTTTGTTTTCAGCACCTTTTGCGTCAATTCCTATTGCCCCCAACCAAAAGAAGCCCACAGTCTTGACCCGGACTGTGCCATGGCCATCTCCTCGCAGGCTTTGGCCACGGCGGAGGCGTCGCAGATCTTGCCCCGCGCGGTGTTGATGAGGTAGGAGCCACGCTTCATGGAGTGGATCATCTCCTTCACGGCTCCCACCTCCCCCACCTCCCCCCCACCTGCCCCACCCCACCCCCCCCAAGACCTTGAGAATGCCAGCGGACTTGCTGGTGCGATAGGCAGGGAATGTGGGAATGATCCCCATAAACCATGCAACTGGTGGTTTGCTTTAAGGGCATCCGTAGTGCCTAGGTTCATTCCTACATTCCCGAGCACCAGCAAGTGGAAAGCCAGGGCCAAACAAGTGCAACCCCGTTGTTGGTGCCTGACTTCAAAGGGAACCCCCCCTCCTCACAGACCCACTATAGGCGCCAACCCAAACCGCAAGTGGATTTCCATGGGAAAAACATGGGCACCCATTGGGAAACATGGGCACCCTTTGCTGGTAGTCGTCTCTACAGGACGCCCTCGCCAACAAATCGGAGAATAGCAAGCTGAGTGTCTGGGCTCACTCATGAACGCCACCTTCAGCCTTCCGGGCTTGTTCCCCCAAATGTTTTGGCCCCTGGATGCAAAAATCCGGTTCGCAGTTGGTAGATGCTCATAGGGCTTCATCCATCCCTGGCGCCCTGTCCATGTTCCGTCCGTCCACATGGACTGAGGATCCACCTCAGGCCCCAAAGACCTACAAGTTAAGTCTGCAGGGGGCACATTTGCTGCTGCCTTGCGGGAAACATGTGCCAAGCTGATCTTTAGACTTGGGTATGTTGATACTCTCCTGTTGAAAAGGGGTCCACACAGGGTGTTCTCATAACACATCCACCGCTCCTCAGGGCGGGGAGGGTGGAGGGGGCGGCGGGAGTGTTGCTGCTCCTTTCATCTCGTCCCAAGAAGAAATGGTACAAGTACCATAAATTGAATTCCAGGAAATACATCCCTGACACTCCCGAGACTCCCCCAATTCCATTTTGCTCAGAACATGTACGAGACTGGGCAAGCGCCCATGACAGGCCCGTTGAGATATCCACTCGGTCTGTCCCACTTGAGCAGCTCCCCACAGCGACTTTTGGTTCCAACCTGACTAAGGTTCAGACAAAGCTCACACTAGTTTCTACTTAGCTGGGCAGTCGAACCTTTTGAGCGGATGTTACATCGCGCAAGGGGCGCAACTTGAGGTCCCCTGAAGAGGCGCCATCTTCGGTCCAAACCCCCAGTGGATTTCCATGGAAACAAACATCAGTCACAATCAAAACCTGGTATTAAATTGGTCCACCCGGAATCATGTAAAGAATGAAGAATTGGTTGGGACTGTCCCTGACTAACCTTCACTTGCCCGAGTTTTGAGGACGTGACTCAAATGAAACCCTTTGGAGGGCTTGAAACCAGATGGCGACGAAGCCTCTTCCGTCAGCCGTTGCGTCCTCGTTGAACAGGTGCTCGGTCTTGGGGTGCAGAGGGCAGTTGATGGTCACCACGTCGCAGACCTTCACCAGCGACTGCACCGAGTCGTGATATGTCAAGTTCAGCTCTTTCTCCACGCTTTCCTGGCAGCTGCTATCATGACACTCTTAACCTCCAACTTCGCAGGCGTCACTTGCCAACGAAACGACATAATGACTTGCTGGAACCTACGATCAATATGAGCTAAAATGAGAAAGCAAGAGTAAACAGAAGGTCAAACATATCAATTTGCTTTGTGCAAGTAACTTGCATGATCTTGGAAAAAAAGTGACGCTGGTGCAAATAGGAGCATATGCCATCGTCAAACTCCGTGTAGACACAGCTATGGTTCACCCAAGGGTTGACCATCCCGAGTGCCCCAAGTAAAGGGCGTTTCACCATGGCACACGGAAGGCCAGAGGGGCCAAGCATTAGCTTTTCGGTAGGAGCTGAGCGGTCACATTTCAGTGAGTCCCTCCCAACCAACCATCAACGCCTTGAAAAGCTGAACCTCACATGGCTAGGCAATCAACAAGATCCTAAAACAAGGATTCGCCAACATAGCCACGCTCAACCGACAAGCGGTGCCATGATCAATCGCATTCAATGTGTGTATTGGCTTTGTGATGCTCAAAAACTCCGTTCAATTTCACGGGGTTGATCACAGGCAATACCAGGACGCCACTTCAAGGGATAAGCAAAGGCTGGCTCCACGCAGCTCCGGTGGACGTGCTATTTATCAGCAACGAAAAGAGGGTTGAGGCTAGGAAGTTGGTCGTTTCGGTTCAGCAACAAATACCAAGGTCCCCCATCTTGATGGCTGTACCAATGGCTTCACCAAGTCTCTGGCAGGCGATGGTTGTCGAAGTAGTGCAGCACCGTGTCCTTAGATCTTCGCTTGCATACCCTGTGGTTGAATGGGTGACACGATTCAGGCGGGTAGGTCTACCTTGCGACAACTCAGCTTCCCAAGTGGGTTTGGATTGGTGGCTGGGTGGCTTCGGGAAAATTTCCTAGCTCCCTCTACAAGAGCCAGGAGTTCAAATTTCCCAAACCACCAATCCGCACCACCAACTCAGTGGTACCTGATTCACAGCTCCTGGATCATGCAATATCTGAACCCGGAGAAGTCGGCCGCGTGGCAACTTTTGGGAACTTTTGCAAGCCGCGGCGGCGGAGTGCGGCTTGAGTTTGCTTTGCGTTGCTTGGAAGAGGATCGCGCGGCTGCAACGTGAAATGCTCGGCGTCAATTGCTTCAGCCCTGGGTTGTGCCCGCGGTTCTAGACGCGCGCCTCAGATGCGAGGCAAATGTTGCCCAAACACTGCCCGCATGGGCATAGCAACTCTTCCGCTGGCGCCGAGTCTAAGACTTGTGACTTCGCAGTGGCGAAGCTCACCATAACTCGAATAAGTGCCCGTTTATTGGGTTAAAAGGAGTACTGACCTTTTCCACCTGCGAAACAGAATTCAGGCAATGAAGGACACCATGCGTGAACACACACACACACACACACAAACACCCATACAAACAACTACTGATGTCCTGATCTTCAGGAATGGTCGCTACAACTTGCTCAAGCTGTTAGAGGGATCAGCAGCATGAGCCCTTCCACTGTGATGAGTTAGAGGCAAGCCTCACTAACCGCAAACCTGATCCTTGCAAACACATCGAAAAACACAACCCACGCTCGGAGCACCCAAGTCAAAATCAAAACCTGAGCGCGGCCCGGGTCCTGAACCAATCCGCATTCGTTTTGCGGCCCCCTTGCCATCAGTGGTGATTTGGGGTATGTTTCGACAGACCCCAGATGGGTGTCTTTTGTTCAAGGTTCTCGTTTTGAGGTTGCTTTGACGGGCAAAGGGAACAGAAGGATCAATGGAGTTTCCCCGATTTCACCTTTCAACATGATTAAATCATCTTTCAAAACGCCTGCTCTTTTCCCTTTAATGTTGACCCCGGATTATCTATCCAATCAACTAGCGGATATTCCCAGCAAAAGTGATGAAGCCCCACTGAAAGGGGACAGCCCCCAATCAACATCAACCAGGTCCGGGGTTCCCACTACCTTGGTGGCTTCCAGGGGTGGCTAAGGGAGGGTAACTGGGTTGCCCATCAACCCTTAAGACAGAAGGCCTTGCGAATCAACCAGGCGCTTCGGAAAATCCGGGGTTGCCAAGGTCCCCAGCCAGGCATCGAAAGGCTTCAGACGCTTGAGCACCGCCAAGCCAATCCGCCCGGCGCCCACTGTGCCCACGTGCATTCCCTCGAGGTCGTAGGCGCGGCTTACGCAGTCCGCGATGTGCCACCCACCCGTCTCCGCGATTTGATGCGCGGGCACGAAGCTCCGCACCAAGTTCCTTTCGAGAAAAATTGGGGGTGATTCCGAATTTGAACAAACAACAGGGAATGCAGAAAGTCAACTTGTTTGTTCTTCTGAGTTTAAGCAGGGATTGCAAGTCGACTTGTTGTTTGGTGGAGTATCTAGCAAATGTCTGGCAGAAGTTCCTGTAGCTGGTTTCTATGAGAATTGTGCGGTGGCTTCTTTAGCCACTATCATGAACATAACAAACAAACACATAACGAGAACAGTGGAGGTGCACCTGCCAAGTTGACAAAGGCCAGATATTTGACTGTTCTTAGTGTTGCCGTGATCCGAATGAAGACACCAGGCAAACAATGTTGAGTCAGTGTGCCAAGGCAAAAGGACGATTCAAGACTTTGCCAAAGAGAAGATCTTACATCCTGCCGACCAGACAGGGGCCTTCTCAACATGGTCTCGCTTGGCAGCAGCACCTTCAGGGTGAGGCTGCCAAGACCCTTTGTGTTGCCATATGGGTGTGTCTTAAAACGGGGACACACAAAATGGGTAGTTTCTTTGTTGCTTTCCTTCAAAACACACCCCAAAAGAGTACTCAAAAAAAACACTCCCATATTACAGCAGGTGCTTTTCCTGCGTTGGGCGGAGTTTCAGGTGTTTTCAGCAAAGAGCCTGAGGCGACGTCTCGATTGATGTGCCTTGTGCCTTGACCCCTAATTCCTTTTTCCCATGGAAATCCACGGGTCTGGGGCTTGGGGATATCTCACTGGACCTCCCCTCCAAAAGCTGCTCAATTTAACCGGTTGGTTCCATTGGAACGATCGAAAACCACCTTTGGAGGTCCAAAGGGAAATGGACGGACCCCTAAGAATCGGCACCCTTTGGGGGCAACAAAACTGGGGTGTTTCAGCAAGGGAAATTGCCCCTTCGGCTTATTTCAAACAAAAATCCCCTCGTTGAAGGGAAACAAGCCACAGGCCCGTAGCTTGAGATTACTTCAAGACACAAGTGTTGCGACAGCCACAAAGGTATCAAGTCGATTCATACATGGCTTTGTCTCAAAATAGGGGAACCTCAAAATGGCGGGTTTTTCCTTTGGTCTCCCTTGAAAACCCGCCCTTAAAAAGGGGTTCCCCTTGAATAGACAAAATGACCCACATCTTGCTGCGAACCAAATCCAGGGCTTGCACCCATTGAACTCGGTTCGAGGAGCTCACCCCTCAAAGGTCCAAAGGGCATCGCCAGTTTCACCTTCAGGCCGCCACTCCCATTCCGCTCGCATCAGTTTCCCGGCGTCGCGTCTCCCATCCCTCTTGGCCTTTTTTGGGGGGCGGGGGAGGCGGGGGGTGTTCAAAGTGCTTTTTGGTTTTCCATGGGGGGGGGGGGGGTTGGTCCACCTGCACAACTTTAGCCCCTTGAGCTGTGTTGTCTTCCAATGATCAGGTGTCTTTTTTGTGGTGCCTTTTCGGGGAGGTGCTTTTCCCATGCGCCGGTTTTTCGCATCCGCAGCGTCAGCGGCGTCACTTGGACGTAGGGCTGCCTATTGGCTCTGATTCGGTGGCAGTTGCGAGCTGCTACCCCCAAAGAGGGCCGGTCAAGAAAAGCAAAGCACATCCAACATGAGTCATGATGAGAACCCGGATTAAAGGGATCTACCCAAATAATCAAAAAAACACTCACACTTATTTATGGTTGGGAGAACCTCACTTATTTACTCGAGTTCGGTTGTGTTACAACTGGGTTTGTGTCTAAAATAGGGGCACCCAACAAATTGGCAGTTTCATGCCGTCTCCTTTTGATTTCCCTTTGAAGTGACCCCCAAAAAGGGTTAACTAAAAACACACACTCCCACATGTCCATTATCTCAGCACTGGCCCTGCATAGTGTTGCCGAGGTTCAGGACCGACATGACCACATGCTCCGCCACTGAGATGGAGTTGCAGAAGGTGACCTGAACACCAGATTGCGACATGGTGATGCCATTTTCTGGGTGTCGAAATACCGGGTCTGCAAAAATAACAAGGGGTTGTCAGTTTGGGTGAAAATCAGAAAGCTGTGGGCTGTTTGGCAAAGACTCATCTGTTACTAAGGGCTAGTTGCGGCAAGTTCGGTTCAAACTGCTCCAGCTTGGAATGAATCAGCTCATCTTGATTTGGGGCTTGTGCTGACTGCACTCAGCATGTGTGTATCGTTGGATATCGTTGGTAGATAAATCAGGCTACGCATGCTTAGGCGGGTGGAACTTCTTTTGGGAGTTGGTACCCTTCTGGGGATGGCTTTTGAAGGGAAACTAAGGGGAAGACGCTTTCGGGGATTCCGCTGGGAGTTGGATGTAGATCAATCTCGGGTGCCGCAGTGTCCGGATTCCGCCTGTGTGACCCGCACCTGCGTGACTGCATGTTCGCGGATTTGCTGGCCACGCCCCTAGCGGTTTTTGCAGCAGCTGACTCTCGGGTGCCGCTGGATCATCTTTGTGCTACATTAGGGGGAAACCAAAGACCCAACGAAAACAAACCAAGTTCCGAACACAAATTTAGCCCAACTGGACGAAACAGGAACACCTCCTCTCCATCTCTCCGCCAACAAATACGGAATCCCATGTTGGACTAGATGAAAGGCAAAACAAAAACAACACAACAAAATCATTTTGTTCGGGGGGGCTCATTTTGAGACACGCCGCCTTGCTTTTTCCTGGCTTTGTTTCTCGGTCCCATTTGACTGGGCTCGGAACCTCAGCCGAACGGCAGGGTTGGGACAATCCCTGAAAACAGCTATTGCTTTAGATCATCTTCTTTTGGTTACCCCAATTCATCCGGGGTTGGTTGCTCCTATGGTCATTCCCCTAAATGTCCAAGCATGACGAGGAGAACAGGGAAAAAACTGATCACGTCAAAACAATACTGCACATAGGTGGCCTTTTGGACAAAGCGATGACCCCATCTAAACCAGTGGAACCCACCTATTTTACACCAAACTCACCTAAAAAGGACACCTTTGACTCTGCACCATTTGGGTGGTCAAGAAATAGGTTCCCAAAAAAGTGAACCCCAAATGGCAGCAACCACTAAAAGCCGCGCATCGAACCTCGCCGCGACTCGAATGCGCCTCGGCCACGGTGACCTTGTGGCGGCACGCCGCGGCGAGATCCACGTGGTCGCTGCCGATGCCCGCGGTGAGGCAGAGCTTCAGCTTCTTGGCCTGGCCGAAGGGCCGAAACCCGGCGGAGCGCATGGGGAACACACCGAAACCCAGAGGAGCCACGGGAAAATGTAACAAAAAACCCAGCAAAAACCAAGTGAAACCAGGAACCAACAAGAAGAACAAGGCAAGTCCAACCTACTGTTGCTTTTTAGGAGGAATTTCCCTTCAAAACCGCGTCCACAACGAGACTGCCCCAAAAACTACCCAAACGGTGTCGGAAAAAAAGCCTTGACAATGGACAATGGCCATGTCAAAACTGAGCAGCTCCGAATCTTAGACACATCTGGATGAAGTTCCCAAGGTTTCGTGCGGCAAGTTGCAATGGTCAGAAATGGCCCAAGCATACCCTGAAGAAAACTACGGACACGCCTTGCTATGTGCAACGAACCAAAACTGTCAAAATTGCTAGGCGGGAGATTGTCATATGTGCCATGGTCAAAACCCGACTTGACTTGTGGTTTACTTGGATGGTCATCCACCTGGTAGTAATGATCCTTAAACAACCATGATATAGTTAGGGTAGGCCTTGCCCATCTTTTTATGGTACCCGAGTGTGACCCCCACCCTACGCAAGAACAGCATTTTTCAACCATTTTTCACTATTCAAATCGTCATCCTTATTCATTATGCATATTTCCACTCAAAACATTTCATAACAGTCTCAACCTCAAAATCCATCAAAAAAGTTACATTTTTCTCATTTTCTATTCTTGTCATTGTTAGGATGCTTGAGTGGAAATAGGAGTATAGGGTGGTTCATATGATATGGTTATTGATGGTAGGATGCATGGGCAAGGTTAAGCTCATTCATAAAAAAAAAAATCAAAAAAATATTTCTCAAAAAAAATAATATTTTCAAAAAAAAAGTAATTTTTCAAAAAATAAATTTTCAAAAATATTATTCCAAAAATTATGATAAATTATCTTACAATATTTTTATCATAAATTTTGTAGAAATATTATGGGCAAGGTTAGGTAGATAGAATTTTATAACTTAAGTTCAGGATAATAATTCAATTGATGACCATTAAATTGTGTATATATCGTATCTCTTTCATGCATTATTTTAAAAATAATATTAATATCTCTCACTGTATTTTTCACATTAAACTTTTTTCCTTCAATATATGTTTTAATGTCTTCTTTTACATCAAACCCTTCCCTAAAATGACAAGTCAACATCCACAATATACCTTTAATCATTTCATATTTTTTCTTACTGATTTTCAGAAATATTCTAACATAACTGTAATGTGGTATTTTATACACAGTTAAAAATATCAAAATGGCATCTTCAACATTTCTATTATTTCTTCTTTTCTTTATCAACAAACAATTGATTATAGCTTGATTATCTCTCCATTCCTGACAATTTTCACATTCGCCTTTTTCATCCAAAGAATAATCAATAATATTATTAACTATTCCATTAGGTAAATTCAATTTGTATAATTCCATATTTTCCTTTTTGAAGTGGCAACAGTCGTAGCATTTCTTATTGATATAATTATTGATTTCGGTTTCAACCATTCCGATTATAATATATATAGTTTTTATTTCTTTAAATACTTTTTACAAGAAATATTAAATTATTATTTAAATTATTATCATTTACAACTACAATTGCACCTAACACAGTAAGGAATAATATTATTCAGTTCGTGCGATAACTCGTTTGATTTACGTTGCGCTGTTAGATTTGTCATTATATTTCCATTTTTCATATCCATAGAAAAACCGCATCCGCAGTAATTGCATTGATTATTTATATTGTCTAAAAACCACTGTGCATTTACATAACCTTCTTTAGGTATGGTTCTTTTTGCTTTCCTGTCCTGTTCCTTGTAGTTTAATATTTTTCTTTCAAAATAACTTAAAATACATTTTTGATTAAATACATCATCAATATCTTTCGTATATTTATAAAATTTGACTTTGTTTAAATCTCTACACCTTGTGATTGCTGTCCATATCCATTCTGGATAATCCTTTACCAAAAAATGATTATAATCAAAAATTGTTATGGTGTCATCAATGCTACTACCTTGAGCAGAATGACATGTAGAGCAATAAGCAAATATAAAATTGCTTCTTATTTTAGCAACTTCTACGGATTGTAAAATATCGGTTTTGACATTTTTTAATGTAAATATTCCATCGTTATCAATATGAACTATTTTATATTTGAAATTTACATTAAACACTGATGTTTTAGTTTTAGTATATTCCCTACATGTCAAAAATTCGCCTACTTCGTATTCATCTTTTCTATTTTCTAATTTTCTAATTTCATTTGAGACATTTTTACAAGTTGTATTTAAAAATGCTATGTTGTTGTTAGAATTGCTTATGTCAGTTGTATATTCGAAATATTTTTCAATAACTTTCATAATAGGTAATTTATTTTCAAAAATATCAAATTTAATATTTCTTAGTTTATCCTTATCTTCCTGTGTGTTAAGTCTCTTACATTCTTTTAACAAAATATTATATTCAAAAATGTTATCTATAATATTATCAGTATATAATTCATAGTCTCGAGTATTTGTTATCTCTTGAACTGGTTTTAATTGCTTGGTGTCTCCCGTTGCTATTATAATTTTGTTGTGTTTATTCTGCTCTACAAATTGTTTTATTCTCCAATATATATTTAAATTACTGAAATAAATTTCATCAAATACGATTACATCAAATTCTGTAAAATCAAATGGTTCTAATTTTGCATCGCCGTAGTTTATTCCAAAAAACTTATTTATAGTCATTGCTTCACCTTCGAATGCCTGTAATAATTTATTAGTAGGACAAATAAATATTACCTTATATTTTTTATCAACCATTTTTTGACATATATATGATTTTCCTGTGCCCGGTAGTTCGCCCCTGATCATAATAGGGTTATTCTGTTTAACAATCTCTATAATGTTATCAGTGTCGTATTCATCTTTAATATCAATAGTTTTACTTTCATGAACTGGTATTTTTATTAGATCATTCTTAACAACTTCATATTTTACAGTAGGAAGATTAATTTCATTGTCTCGTCCAGAAACTTTCCAACCTCCTATATCATTATGAAATTCTAATAATTGCTTTGCTTTCTCTACATTGTATGAATCAATTACAAAAGCATCGGTTTTCACACTATATACATTAATATCGTTGACTATTAATTTGTAAATGTCTTGGTTCATTTTAAAATTATGATGTTGCATGAGTAGTTATTTAATATATCTATAGCCGTTTCTTAATACTGCTTTATCCTTTAATTTTAATATATAATATGATGCTTTTATATTTTCTCTATCTATTTCATATTTATACTCTTCTTCATACTCCTCTTTACACTCTTCGTCTTCTGTACCTATATGTGATAACCTATGAATTTTGCCTTCTATCTGTGATAACTTATGAATTTTGCCTCCGTATTCTGTTTGATAATGGATTGCTTCATCAATACTCTTAAACAAAATGCTTTGATGCGCGGTAGCCTCTCCCTTCTCTAATAATCCAAAATTGACATTTGCTATTAATTTTTTACTTAGTATATCATCATCATCATCATCATCATCTATAGTAGTTTTCCAAAGTTCATTAACCATATCCTTATAGTTTGTTTTATGAATAAACGAAGGTTGTTTATAATATAATACTTTAATGTTATATTGATTAATAAACTTTTTTAAAAACTTACCATAAACTAAATTATATTTTTTATTAAACATTAAGCCCTCTTTATTCCCCAGTAACGTTTTTGTCATTATGAATTCAACTTCTTCTTTTGATTTAAATTTTAAACTTTCCTCCAAAAGATGTTTACGTTTAATACGTTCCATACTGTATTTATTTGGTATATTCGGATAGTTAACTTCAATATAATATAATGTTAGATCGTGGAGTTCATCAATATTAATTGCATCATTGTATTCTTTCCAATTGTCAAACTGATTAAAAACTGGTATTTCAGTAATATCTATGAAACCGTTTGTAAATGCCTTATTTTCATCGATTTCAGTTTTACGCATTAAATTAAATTTATCCCATAATAATCCCGAAGGTGCTACAGTCCTTGTTTCGTTTAATATTTTTATATCAATGTCATTATAAAAAGATTTGTGAGATAAAATAAATAAAGATTTATTAAAATTAAACATTGCTTTATTCATATTGTTGTACATAGTTTCATTATTTGCTGCGATCCAACCATCGCTGGATGATTTAATTAAATTTTGAGTCTTTATGATATATGTTATCTTGTTAAATTTGACTCTAATTTCATCAATAATACCTGTGTATTTAATTCTGGGTTCATATCCAATATTTATCAACTGGAAAAATATTTCTGCCAAATCATTATCTTCGGGTACTAAATATACTTCCCTTGTTTTATCATCAGTTTTTATTTTGAGTATATCATCTATACATTTAATCATTTTGTATTGCGGGGGTTCCTCTCTTTCATTTATATAATAATCAGTGTGTGCCTTTATAGTGGGTAGTTTTGATATTACTTGTTTTTGTTGTATTTTGCTTAAATCGTGGTTTAATGTATAAATATGGTTATTTTTCACCATAGCGTAAAATGTTTTAATATGACGGTTTCTTATTTTTGGGTTATATTTGTAAATAAGTTCATTTACAAAATTAAAAATTCTAACTTGAATATTAAACTGCTTAAATACTGCTTCCATTTCTTGAATGGTTGCTCCTACTTCCTTAAAATTATTCCTACCTATGATTTCAATAATTTTATCTCTGGTTAGTCTGTTGCGGGTTCTTTCATTCATGATTGTATCACTGTAAAAATCAGTTAATGAATTTATCCAACATTCATTTTTAACATAATTGCCTTGTTTAATTGCCTTTCGTATAGTGTCCTCACTCATTTTCAAATGTGTGTATATATATGCATGGAAAATGGATACGTTAGATGAATCTCTTAAATTTTCTGCTAATATATCAAACTTTTTACCTGATTTATTCATCATCTCCACGGACAATATTTTTATACCATCTAAGCCATATTCCTGATTTTCTAAATGTTCCATGTGTTTGGCAAACTCCTCGTCGTGTTTCATTATTTTTATTATTTTTGTAAATTCTGGATTTATTTGTTCCGTCTCTCCAAAATCAGTATCCATCGAAACACCTGTTTTTTTCAAAATTCTCTTGCGGATAAATTCCTTAGGAAATTCTTCTCCTATGTCAACTGTAGCACTTAATCGCTCATAGTTCCAAAGATAATAATACTCATCAAATGCTTTAAAGGCGGGTTTTGATTTCATTTTCTTTTTATCACCAATTATATAAAGGTCATACATAACAAAATATGTATTTTTTTTTCTTGCTTTATTCCCCCTATATTCATTATCTTTGATTTTTCTATATTTTCCACCACCTCCCTCTCCCTTTTTATTATTTGCCCTTGCTTCTGCCATTCTTTCATTTAATGGTTTTGTATCCTTGATCTTTTTGATATTGTCTTTGTATTTTTGAAATGCTTTGTCATAAACCTTTTTATCAGTAGATGTTAAACCTTTGATATAATTTTCTGCAGTTGCTACATTTGATAACTTCCTTTCAGTATAAAGTTTAACGATCTCATCAACCCTTTTTTTAGTTGCATTATTTGCGTTCTGTGTTGAATTTCTTTTGAGTTTATTTAACTCGTTGATATTACGTTGTAAAAACTTACTCATACTATAATCTATATATTTATATTATAAAAATATTTCTTTAAATAACTTTTTTACAAGAAAACTTTTTATAATAAAAATTCTATATACTTTTTTAAACTTTTAAAATTTCAAATCTTAAGAATGGTCGTGTGTTATGTTCCAAATAAAAATAAGTTTGACCTAACTTTTTTTCAATCCTTTCAACTTTATATTTCGTAGGTAACCAATTGCTACTCCTTTCTTTTTCAGTTATTGCTTTCTTTCTGTAAATCTTCACTTCGTTACCTATGTTAATTTCAGGGTATTTACGGGTTCTGGTTGCTTCGGTTGCCATTTTCATTTTTACTTTATAATTGTTTTTCTCCTTCAATGCTTCCGCTGGTGTCATTCCTATGCTTGAATGTTCCATTTTATTATTATAAGTTATTAATATTTCAAAATTATAATCTATCCATTGTATATTTTCCTTTCCTTCTTTTTCATCTTTTTCAACCCTTTTATATAACATATCTTTGTAGGTGCGTATAAAACGTTCTGCAAAATTAGGATGTCCTCTTGTGCGGTATAATTCTATTCCTTCTTCTTTGAAATAATCTTCAACTGTTTTATTATATAAACTGCCTTCCTCGTCGCTATAAATAATTTCTGGTTTGCCTTTCATTTTCTGCATTCCTTCCATTACTCCCGCTAATATGTCAGGCGGTTGTTTTGATTTAATAGGTATTACTGTAGAATATCTGGTAAATATATCAATTAAAACCATCCCTACTTTAAATTTTTGATTGGGTATGTCATTAATAAAAAATAAATCTAATTGAAATTCAAAGTATGGATGTGGAGCAATAAATGAATTTTTGCCTCTTAATTGCTTCTTCTGTTCTATGTTCTTTTGAAACCATTCTTTAACATCATTTAAGGTTATGCTTTGTTCCTTTTGTTTAGCATCCTTATAGGTTGTTGTGATACTTCCGTATCCTGATCTATCATAATAGGTTTTACTAATTATATCATTTTTATTAATATTTGCCATATTAATAAAGGTGATATTATTTTAAAATATTGCTTGTTGGTCGATCTTCCAGAAATAAAATTCCTTGAAATCATCAATGCTATGTATATTACAATGTCTAAAAGGTATGATAGTTACACCTAAATAATATCTTAATATTAATTTAATACTTGTTTTAACTAAATACCACGAGCGCCATTGAAGTTTGTTTTTGTTTATTTCTTCTTGAATTGTTCTACTAAACCCATTCCATACAAAATATTCTTTGTAAGCATTCTCAATATACATTACATTATAATATTTTTTAATAAGATGACAAGTTCTTCTATTTACTAATTGCTTCAATGTTTTTAAATCATCCTTAACAAAATATTCAGGTAATAAAGATTTACTAACCATTCTTTTAAATTATTTGATGGCGGTAGGAAATGGAAATAATTTAACCAAAATATATAATTGTTGTTGTTCAGGGTGTAGTGTTTTAAATTCATTGTCATCTAATATACTATGAAATTTACAACAGTTTTTACATTGTAAAAACTTACTTATATTGATACAATGTTCGCTTAATATTTTTTTATTGAATGTTTTAACTTTGTTCTTTTCAGTTCTACAGTCCTCACACATACTCACCATATAATAGCATTATAAAATATTTCTTTAAATACATTTTTACAAGAAATATTTTTATAGTAAAATTTCTATATATTTTTATATTTTTCCTAAATTTATGGTTCGGGGATTGGTATCCCCAGTGGTTGGGGATTGGTATCCCCAATGGTTGGGGATAAGGCAAAAAATACTTAAATTAGGTGCTGTTTTGCTTTATCCCCAGTGGTTGGGGATTGGTATCCCCAGTGGTTGGGGATTGGTATCTCCAGTGGTTGGGGATTGGTATCCCCAGAAGTGAAGTTTTAAAATGATATTTATTAAAATAATTAAATTTTAATAAATATTATTTATTCAACTGTTATAATTTTATATGTTTGCGCCTTATATTTTCTGGGTTTTGTATTCTGTAAATCTTCTGGTTTATTTTCATAATCAATATCTTTTAAATTAATTTCTCCATTTTCTGCCATCTTGTCTAATTTCTTTCTTCTGTGAAATCTTATAGCACTTGCCCTTTTGGTGTCCATAAAGTCCTTTTCGTGTCTCCTTCTTTGATAATATAATCTGTTATATAGTGCCAGTTGTTCCTTTATTTGTTCCAGTGTCATATCTTCAGGTTTAATACTCATTATAATATATATTATATTATATTATATATTTCTTTAAATACATTTTACGAGATTTTTAAACTAAATATTTTTATTTTTATTTTTCTTTTTAAAGACTTCGTTTTCCAAGTATTCTACACGATCAATTAGTTTTGATAATGCATCCCAACTAATACACGCCATACGATCATAACACATCGTTAAGTATTCTCCCGAATCATTTACAATATTATATTTCGGATTTGTGTATTGTTGAACATCTTGAGCAATCCATCCTAATTCAGTTTTTCTAGTTTTTTGATTTTTAACAAATGTTTTAATCTTATTTTTTTTACCATATGTATAGTGTCATCTTCTACATCTTCTATGTTATTTTTCAGTCTCTTATCGCTACTTAAATTAAATCCGTTAAATGATGAAAATTGAGTATCATCCAATTGTAAATATTTAGTGCCATCAATATAGCTATCAATAGTTGTTGATGCTTCTAATCTTAAAACAGCATCACTATTTAAATGTCTCAAATTGATTTTATGAGCAATTCCAAAAGTCATATCGCCGTCAATAGTCCAATCGCCTCGCAATTCGCTATTGCTTCCACTATTCAAAATAATTTTATTATCAGCATATGTTGCAGATAATCCAACAACCAAATTAATAGAGTTTGAAGTGTTGCTATTCCTAATTATTAAATCATTTGTATCGACATACATTTCAGCATTATCAATTATTAGTTTTGATGTGTTGCCAAATTGAACATTGCCACTCGGTGAATTTTGTAATAACAAAGTATTTCCTGATACAGACTGAACTTGATTGACTTCAATCTTTTTACCAGAAACCATTGTTGAATCGCCATTTGTATATACATCACCTAATACATCAACTGGTTTATTGAATATGGTTTTTGATACAGCACCGTCGCACATAAAATATTGATTAGAAGAATTAGTAATATCGCCAACACTAACAGCAACAAAATTATTATGCGCCATATATAAACCTTCTGTAGCATCTGGTGTATATCTTCGTATTGAACCATTATTATTAAAATTTAAATATGAACCATTGTTAAGACTTATTGCACTGTCTGTTCCTATAAACTGGACAGCGCTTGTAAATCGAGCTTGCCCAGCACAATTTAAAACATAATTAACAACGCCGACTGCCCCTAAACCGAATCTATCCTTAACCCACACTCTTCCGACATTAGCATCTCCGATTTGCGTTTCCCAAACGCCTCCTGAGCTTGACATCCACATTCTACCATCTCTATTAATATTAAATTCACGATTAAACATTTGAAAAGTCATTTGTAGTCCTAAATTTGGTGAAGGGGTACAGCTAAACTTATTGCATATTATAGAACCAGTAGTAAGCATGTTTAAATCACTATGTAAGGTTGCATTATCGCTAAAATTAATAGGACTTGTTAATGATTGAACGTTAGTATCTATTTTATCTAACTTTTGTAAATCTGCTGATATTAAACTATTTATTGTGTTTGAATTTTGAGTTATTAATACATCTTGTATATTATTATCTGATATAATTGAAGCAAATGTATTACTGTAGGCTGTGTTAGTATTGAATAAATTAGTATCATTTGTATATAATGTTAACACATCTGCTTGAATAGTTGTTTTTTCTGCTGTAGTCCAAGAAGCACCCGCTCCTGCTTGTAAATCTGCTATATCTGTAAGAATGGTTGTTATTGTGTTTCCGTGTCCTGTTATGTTATTAATGTTTGTGTCAATTAATGATATATGCGATGTTATTGTAGCATTTAAATTACTGATTAAATGTGTATTTGAACTAATGTTATTAAAATTAGAATCAAGTTTAATTGTATTTGCTGATATAGTCGGTAGTATTGAAGTTATGGTTAATCCGTGTGCTGTTATATTATTAAAGTTGCTTGTAATTGTTGCGTTTTGATTTACTTGTTCATTAAACATAGTTGTTGATGTTGCGTTTAATTCAGTAATATCTAAAATATTGGCATCTATCTTATTTTTCTGTGCTAAAATAAGAACATCAACTTCTTCAATTGTATAACCTCCACCTAATGATCCTGCTGTGTCTGCTAATTCTTGTTTTGTAGCATAAACACTACTTAATGTTGATGGTTCTGTTGAATTTATTAATACTAATTCACTTGCTACAATTCTACTTGAGCCGTCCAATGATAATGTTGAAAACATGATTATTATATAGTAGGTTATATAATAATTATATTTTATCTTTTTTTTTCCTCTTGAACCAAATATATTCTTACTTAATGCATTATATTTTTCTTGCTTCTGTCTCAAATATTCATTTTGCAATAATTGGTAATGCTGTGCTATACTTTGTAGCGGGTTTGGAGGCGGTTGTGGTTGCGATCTTCTTGGGGGCGGTGTGTTCGCTATTATATTATTCTGTTGCGGTTGTGGTTGTTGATTTTCTTCGTTGTACGCTACTTCATGATCTATCCTTTGAGGTTTTGCTATCGGAACTGCTTTTGGTTTAGGTTTTATAGGCTTAGTTTCTAATGGTCCTTGGCAATTGCGTTCATGACTGTATCTGTATGATTTTAATGTTAAAGTTTTGGCACATTTTGGACAGGTTATTTTCTTTTCATTGCGTGCTTGAGTTTTTGAGTTGTTTTTAAGAGGTTCTACATGTTTTATTTCTTGTGTTGGTTCTATTGTTGGTTCTGCCTTTGGTGCTTCTTCTTCTTCAATTGGTGGTAATTCATTTACTGGTGCGTCTGCTTCAATTGTATTAGTAATTTCAGGTTCGACTTCTGACATATATAATATATTATATATTTTGTCTATATGTTTTATATATTTTGTCTATATGGACAAATTGAGAAATATTAATAATTTAATATTATTAATTTGATATTTTTAATATTATTAATTTGATATTTTTAATATTATTAATATTAATTTTTAGGGGTTTATTTAGTTATCTAATTGAAAGAGAATGCTAAAAGAAATGGGAACGCCGTGAAAATCAATTAATTCGTTTCTTGAAGTTGTTATTCTAAAGTGTAGTCTCTTAATATTTTTACCGCCTACATCAATAAAATCTGCATATATGGGCGCTGTAAAATCTGTTATAACTCCGCCAAGTTGTTGATTAATTTGAACTTTTTTAATTACTGAACTGCTGAAATTATTAGGCGCTGAATATTTATAATCGCTTAATTGAGGACAATTTATGTATATATTCTGAAAAGGAACTAAATTAAAGTATCCACTTAACCAAGATGACGCAGGATCATAGGCAATATAATTACTTAATAAATAATTAATAGATTTTGGTCTTAAATTGTCATATTCAAACTGTCCTCTGTTCCATTCGTCATTTACATAAGTTTCCAATTCTTCATCTGTAGGTATTTTGATTTTGTAAGTTAGGGGGTCATTTAATTTAAGTTCCATTTTGCGTTCGCTTTGTCCATATACTGTCAAGAATAAGTCAGGCACAATATCATTAAATGCCGTGTTTAATTCCGTTTGTATTTTGTATGATAATTGATTAGCATAATAAATTTCACCGGATACATCAACGGCAGTGCTTCTTAATAAGACATTTGAACTATTATATAACATAATATAGAAGCGTTCGTAAAACCCTTTCTCTGTTGTATAAAACGGAGTGCTGAATGAACACTCTGTCACGAACATTTTTGTTCTTGGTGGAATTTCAAAGTTTTGGTCAAGTTTTATAATAAAGTCACTGGTAGAATTACTTTCTGGTAATCTGTAGGCACTATCAACATAGATGTTTTTATATGTTAATCTGTCACTCATAAATATAATATACACTAGAAATTTATAATATAATTATTATTGATAATTACTTTGTAATTATAATTATTCATAGATATTTTAATAAAATATCTATGAATAATATATGATAGGAAGACAACTATTATTAGGTGCTATTGAAGGCAGATCGCCTACGCAAATGATGGCAGGCGTAGCAAGTGATAAAGCTTATACTGCAGGTAAGGATTTAATAGAAGATGTATTTTTTAACCATAAAAAGAAATTGGAAGACAAAATAGGAGGTTTCAATAAACATTTTGATAAGCAAATAACGAAACATAAAACACGTTATGCCGAAGAAATCAATGTTCAAAATAAAAATAAAATTGATGATGTTAAAGGTTTAGACGCTGCGTATTCAAATGTAAATGGAATAACAAGAATAGGAAATACTTTGTATATTGTTGGCACTGGTGCTAAAACAGGACTAAATCACAAAGTCAATGATGTAATCGCAGATCTGTTTTTTATTCCTACTCATAATGTTCAATTAAGCGAAAGGTATAAAGACGCAATGGAAGAATTAAGGAAAAATCCAGATGTGAATAGAATTGTTGGACATAGCCTCGGTTCATCCGTTGTTCAAGAAATCAACAACAAACACGGCAACAAATATGCTAGTACTGTTTATTCATCACCTTTTGTATCAGGAAGTAATCAACAGAAAAACCCGCGATACTTGCGATTTAGAAATCGCGGAGATCCTATAGCAATGTTTGATGACGCAGCAATAACTGGAGAAATAGAAAGCAACAACTTATTAGATAAACACAGTTTCAATAATTGGGACGGACAAGGTATGACTGAAATTAATCCTACTACTGATATTTCTAATGGGTTCAACCCGAATGATAATTCGGGTTAAATGCTTCGCGTGTCAATCCTAATTCAACACCAGAACAATAAATAAATAAATGTATATATATATATAACTTATATATGAGTATTGATGCTGAGAAATGGGACAATGATGTTGAATATGCTTATGAAAGATTGATAAAACGAGAGAAAGAGAAAAAATACAAAATATCAAATAGTAAATACGAATGTCATTGTGGCAAGGAAGTGTTAAATAAAGATAAGGAAGAGCACGAAAGCAATGATTTAAATCATTTATACTACAGAAAAGGTAATATTGAAGGACTTATAATAGGCATGTATAGTGAAATTATTAATTATGAAAATGATTACTTAAAATTACATCCAGAAAATAACAAAATACATTATACAGATTATAGTAGAGTTGATTATACCGACTTTTTAAAAGAACAAGAAGAAAAGAAAATTCCATTAGATGAAGATGATTTAAGTTATTTGTATAAGTATAGAGACGAATTAGAAGATTGTATAAAGCGTGTAAATGAACTAACATTATCTCAATAATATTAATAATGTATAGAAACAAAGACAAACAAAACAAAATTCCATTAGAGAAGAAACTGACAAAAGAACCGTCAAAATACGATAAACAATATAAGAATTTAGATTATGATACTATAAAAGATATAGTTGATACAAAAAACAATTATTTAATAAATACTATAAAAAATACAACTTCAAATAATTCTACTACAATGCTTTCACATAAGAAAAATATAAAAATAAAAAAATAAAATCTAAGTTTATCATATATAAGTAATGGATAATATAATCGCCGAATCAGAAACTACAATGATTAACTCGCTAAATTTTGGACTTCCAGAAACAGCACAATATATCACAGACCGACGACACGTTAATTATTTTCCATCAGGTAGCAATGTCTATAATCCAAATGCAGGAAACAAAAATATTAGATTTCATATAACAGGTGAAGACAACACATATATTGATTTATCAAGTATTCGTTTATTTGCAAATCTTCAAAACACCGACGGAACACGAAGTCATTTTTTACGACCGTTTGGTAATTTATCATCCTTCTTCAGTCGTTACAGATGCACTGTTGGAGGTCAGCAAGTTCAGGATATTATTGAATATAATAGACATTGCGAATTGTATAATTCTTTTAAAAGTCAAGATGCCAGAGATATGGACGATTTAGAGGGGGGCGCCAATCCTCGTTGGGATGATGACTGGCGACACACATATGCTACTGGATTGGCAGAATTCATTGATGTCAATACACGAACCGATCCCACTGCCGACCCTGAGGCAGTTGCAGTTTCAACTACACAAGACCATAACAATTGGGGAGACTTAACATCGCGATATACTCGCCATTCAGTAGCAGGAATCCCCGGCAATAATGGTTATATGAGATTAGGACATAAACCAGTATGCGGACTGTTAGAAAGCAATTATTATTTACCTCTTCGTTATGCTCCACTTGAACTGGAATTTACAATTGTATCAGATGAACATATACCAGTAGTTACGCCTTTTACCGTAACTGATGTCAACACTCAAAATGATGCCAAAGGTTATTATTTCACAACTGGAGACACCTCAACACAGTGGGAATTAAATAATGTAATCATACGAGCCGAGGTAATACAATTGGACAACACGGTCAACAATAATATAGTAAAACATTTGTTAGAGGGTCAAAGTTTGAAATTAGTATTTCCAATGTATCACACTATGACGCAATCATTCAACATGGCAGGAACTGAAATTAATATGAACATTGTTAAATCCGCTTCTAAATTAAATGGTTGTTTCATCACATTGTATCGCACACCAAGAGCAGGTGTAGATACTGACAATAATAACTACTACAGACACGATAATTATATTTACAAGCGATGGAATTACTTTTACAATCCTATGATTAATTCAAGAATCTTTGACGGTCCTGATCCAGATGGCGCTGATCGTGAGCGTTTCCAAGGTAAAGGTTTTCAAGATAAAGATTTAAATTTAACGTGGCAATTACAAATTAACAATAAAAAATATCCAGAGTTTGAATGTCAATCAATGGCAGAAACTGCATATTATTTAAGACGAACATTACACTATTTGAACCCTGACCAAGACGCATTTAGCATTTCATATAAACGCTACAGAGAAGACAAGTTCGTTATTGGGATTTCATTTGAAAAGATGGCGGACACTAATTTTACTGGACAGAATACTAAAATGGGAGGTTTACTCGTTTTTAAATTGAAAGGAAGTAACAGAGCACTGACAGATAATGAAAATGTGCGAGAATTATTTGTGCATATGATTTCGGAGTCTGTTCTGGAATTAAGGGAAAGCGGATCTGTGCTCTATGATTAAAATTAAATTCTATGATAAATATATAATGTACAAATTTCATAAACGAAATAATTTAAAAAAATAAAGGTAAAGTATTCTTACAATCCTCACAAATTAAATATAGTCCATTTGATCTAAAAGATAACGAGTATCTAAAACACCTACATGAACAAATGAAATTAAGAAACTCACAAGAAGCATCGGTAGCATTTAGAAAACACATTCAAGAAGGACACGCCAGAGCAAATTATCAAAATGAATTAGACAGATTAACAATGGAACTACGCCGACCAAATCTACCACATTCAACAAAGGAGCATTTAAAAAAACGGATCGATGAGTTGGACAAATTAACATTTACTTAAAATATATTGATATAGATTAATAATATTTTTCACAAAAATATTATTAACAATAACATCTTATTATTAATAATATTTTTCACAAAAATATTATTAACAATATTTTCTAATTAATATTATATCAATATGGCAACTACAGCAAGTTTAGAACTGATAAACCCATATGCAAAATTTGGATTGAAACGACGACCTACCTATGAAGAAATTGCTAACTTAATAGGCGAGAACGAACAATTAACAGGAAAACTACCTAACAGAGATGCTACATTTTTTAAATCAAGTCCTCAGGGTAGTTTTTTTGACGGGAGCGACCATTTAGAATTATTGAAAGACCAACAAATGAGAATATTAGACAGGCAGATGAGAGAGATAATGATGAAACAAGAATCGCACCGAAACGGACACACATATGCACTTCATAGAAGAAACACGGAAGCAGAAGCACCATCACCGGAACAACAAACAGAGCCAATGGTTCAGCGTGATACAGAAAGTATGCAGGAAGCATCATTAACAGCACAGTTAAACGAGATGGCAAGAAAGGACGCCGAGGCGAAACAAAAGAGAAATCAAGCGTTTGCAAATGTTTTAGCAAAGGGAAGCGAGGCACTAATCAATACCCTTGGATCAAGCAAATTTTACACTAAAAAGATACAGGATATCGCTAGATCATCAACAGACACAGGAGTAGAAGCAGAACAAGAAGCAGAAGTAGTAGAAGCAGAACAAGAAGCAGAAGTAGTAGAAAAGGCAGAAGAGGAAAAGCGAACAGTTTCCAATTTGAGCCCAGTAGATGCAAAAATATATGATCGTTTAAAAGAACGGCATTCTGATGAAACGTGGGATGTTATCAAACCAGCATTAGAAATATTGACAAGCGTTAAACATAGAACCCCGCGTGAATTTGCTAATAACACATCCGAAATGAGTAATGTAGTTAGGAGTATGTATGATTTAGGTTTGGTGTCAGAAAGAGAGTTTGACGGCTATTTTAAAATAATACAGTTGCTTGATAATGCCAAAGGAAAAGACCGCAAGGATGCAATTAGGGTAGATTTAGGAAAATATTACGGCAACGTGATTTATTACAGATACATAGCAAAGCAAGCACAAGTAGAAGGGGCAAGAAGCAAGTCACAAGCAAAGCCTCCCAGTCGTGCGAGCGGTTCCAGTGGCTATCCATGAATATTAATATCTAAATACAATTAATAATGATAATATTAACTAAAAATATACTGAAAAGAAAGAAGCAGAAGTTCAATGATAATTATGATCACGACGACAGTTTTTCAATACATAACCTAACAAAACCAAACACACCAACAACAACACAACCACCGAAAATGATGAAAAAAGGCATACCGAGAGAATTTATTGACATTGCAACCAATACAGATACAATCGCCACAGAAACCAGAGAGACTCAAGAAAAGTTATATAATGATGCAAATCAACAATTAAATATGACATTTGAAGCGTTTAAGGTAAAGGAAAACCAAGATAATATGTTTAAAATAATGCTTAAAAACTTTTGGCACAACACATACAAAAGACATGAACCAACAAGAACGCAAGCAACACAAACACTGAAAAACCAACGCGACACAATGGTGTCAGCCTTTACTAAAATGCTCGACAACAACAAACCACCAGAACCACCGCCAAAGAAACCACCAGACGAGGAGGACAGCGATGAAGAAGAAAAAAGATTCAAACTGACAAAAATGATAGAAATAATGCTACACAACGGCGCTACAGTAGCAGATGTAATATTAAACTTATCACATAGCGCAATTGCAACAACAATAAATATCGCAGATTTAGTTAATCAAATAACAGCAGGAAATGCACAAGGTAGCAGTAGTTCTTCTAATGAAATTGTTAGTGTTCATAGTTCTCCACCTATTACTGTTCATAGTTCTTCATCTGAAAGTCCAACAGAAATACCAGCACCAACTGAAGACGAAGAAGAAGAAGACGGAGAAGAAAAACAAAAATATATTTTTGAAAAATTAAAATCTAAATAATATTATATATAATGGGTGCTTTTCAAAGTAAAAATAATGAAAATAATAGTTTGGAAGACATTAAGGTTTTAAGTATAGATGAAAAAACACGAGCAGACACTTTAATTATTAAATCTCTTCAAGAATGTGTGGCACGAATTGAGAAACTAGAGAAAGAAAAATCTGACAAATTAATATATAAATTACCTGTTCAATTATGTAATTATTCATTATTTTAAATTAATAATATTAAAACAAATTAATATTATTGATTACTATCATAATCTGTCATTTCACTATCGGGTAATTTCGTTGATGCATTGCTACATATATCATCTATTAAATCTTCTTCATCAACAAAATTATTTTGAAATCTTAATAATTCCTCGTCTGTTGCCCTTCTTTTTTGAATACTTTATAAAGTTTATGTATCCAAGAATTAGTATGAAAATTATAATTACCTCTACGATAAAATCCACCACATCTACATAGTTTCATTGACATATTATTATATTATATTAAATTAGAATATCTTTATTCATCATTCGTAATTTGAAACGCCTGTTCAAATCTGATATGAAACATTTTGTTAATGTCCTTAGCATTCATATTCACGTAGAAGAAACTATAAGGTGCGTCATTAACGGCTTGATGATACATATCTAATAATTGCTGTTTATCAACAATGGCGCTATTTTCTTCAATAAAACTCATTAACTCACTTGCATTTTTCAATCTAAAAATATATAATGAACTGGCATTTAAACGAATGATAGGCGCTAACACATTATATTTTTGTGTTGAACAAATTACACTTACTGCATCGTGCCTACCTCTTGTAAATAATCCATGTAATAATTTACTATATCTAACAAATTTAGGATCGTCTGCGTGGTCATCTATAACGATTAATATTGAATGCAGTTTCTTTATCTTTTTAGATTTCATATAATTAATTATTTTCTTCTGTCTTTCAATTACATTTTCTAAATCACTTGGATTATAATTATCAAAATAAATTTGTTCTTTTTCATCATCCACGTGCAATTCATCCCTGATATATTTTTTAACTTCTGTAAAGGTTGGGTCATTATGAACGCTGGGGGAAAATATAAATATTCTTGCAAATGAATTTCTATAAACATTTAAGATAAGGTTCTGAACCAATACTGTTTTGCCACCTGTCGAAGAAGCAACTATAATACTTCTAAATGGTAATTTTGGCACGTGCTCATATTTAGATTGTTTGAATTCATATTCAGTTATGTTTATTGGCTTTATTATTGGAACATCTGACATAATAAAATAATATTAAAGTTATTTAGAAAATATTTTATATTGATTATTTTATATGAATAGAAGCTATTCAGATTATATCAATATAATAGATGAAGTAGAGAATATAGAACAAGTTGTTATAACTGATAATAGATGTAAAAAAATATGTTATTTTATTTTAGAATTAATTAAGTTTGTGATACAATATATCAAAAATAAAAATGTAAATATTAATATAAATGGGAAGAAAGAAAAAGAATAAGACTGAACCAGTTGTTTCTTCAACTGATGAAGACAAAGAAGAAGTTGTTAAAGAAACATCAGTTATTGAGTTTGCTTGTCCAATGTGTAAAAGAATATTAGAAATGAAGAATGAATTAGAAATACAAAAGAAAGGAAACTGTAAATGTTCGTGTATTCCAGCCAGTTTCAAAATAAGTAGAAATGATAAGAAAATGAATATTGATAAAACTAAAGACAGTATCAACTTAGAAACAGATGTTCATAATATTGCTATACGCTTTGGGAGGGGAGTTACTCCATCCGATAATGGTGATAAGGAAACTCAGGAAACTATTAAACAAATGATGAAAAATTAGTATTTAAAGAGTAGATTTAACATAATTTAAACATTTAGTTTTAAAAGTTTTATTTTATAATATAATATATATATTTACATGGATGAAGGATTAGAAAAGATGGTTAAAAAACTGAACAAGGTTTTAGAACAGAATAAGAATATTTTAGAAATCTTGCAAGAAATGGAAAAGAAGAAACCGTTAACAAACAGTTATCAAAGTAAAGAAGTAGATCGAACCAATGGTGAATATAAAAATAAAAGAAATATTTATTTAAACAAACTTAATAACAAAGAAATTAAAGAACCGAAGGCTTCAACTATGACATTTTATCAAATTGACTATGACGAGGAAACGCAACTTTATTCATAAAGTTGCATTTACTCATTGAAAACTAAACATAGTTTAGTTTTTAACGAGGAAACAGGGATTTTTATTCATAGATAATATTATCTAAATATCTTTAATAATGAACTTATTAGAGATGTTTAGTGGGACAGGCAGTGTTGGACTTGTTGCAAAAGCAATGGGTTTCAATGTTATTTCATTGGATTTGAAAAATGCTGATATAAATACTGATATTTTGAAATGGGATTATAAACAATTTGATAGGAACCATTTTGATTTTATTTGGAGTAGTCCCCCATGCACTGAATATAGTGTAGCAAAAACTAGGGGAATAAGAAACATTGAATATGCTAATAGTATAGTTTTAAAAACTATTGAAATTATCAAATATTTTAATCCTAAATATTTTGTAATCGAAAATCCACAAACTGGATTATTAAAAAATCAGGAGTTTATGGATGAGTTTGATTTTAAAGATGTAGATTATTGTAAATATGGAATGCCTTACAGAAAACGCACTAGGCTATGGAATAACATTACAACTTGGAAACCTAAACATTTATGTAAAAAGGATTGTGGCAACATCAGGAATAATAAACATATTGAAACAGCACAACGGCTACCATCGGGCACTAAGGAAAAATGGGGAGACAATCCAATAATACATAAACAGGAAGACCTATATAAAATACCTAGTAGTTTAATCAGTGAAATTTTGGTGAGTTTGGTTGGTTAAATAATTTGAGGGTGAAAAAGCCCCCTTTTTAACATACACCGCTTTTGGTGTATGCGTACACCGCTTTTGGTGTATGCGTACACCGCTTTTGGTGTATGCGTACACCGCTTTTGGTGTATGGTTTTTGTCCCTTTTGGACAGCCCCAAATGCAAGGTTTGTGCTCTTTCAGGGAGACAATCAGCAGATGTAGATTACATATTTGAAGATTTATTAACTGATAATTATTTTAATCCTTAATACTTAATTGCAATATAATTATAACATGTAAAATCTTATATGTTATAATTATACTATACTTATGGTTTGTAAAGATTGAAATACTTTAATTTTCCTTAATTTGGTTATCTCTTTCAAAGTGCGTTGTTTGAACTTAAGTTATAAAATTCTATCTACCTAACCTTGCCCATAATATTTCTACAAAATTTATGATAAAAATATTGTAAGATAATTTATCATAATTTTTGGAATAATATTTTTGAAAATTTATTTTTTTGAAAAATTACTTTTTTTTTTGAAAATATTATTTTTTTTGAGAAATATTATTTTTGCTTTTTTTTTGTATGAATGAGCTTAACCTTGCCCATGCATCCTACCATCAATAACCATATCATATGAACCACCCTATACTCCTATTTCCACTCAAGCATCCTAACAATGACAAGAATGATGGAATAGAAAATGAGAAAAATGTAACTTTTTTGATGGATTTTGAGGTTGAGACTGTTATGAAATGTTTTGAGTGGAAATATGCATAATGAATAAGGATGACGATTTGAATAGTGAAAAATGGTTGAAAAATGCTGTTCTTGCGTAGGGTGGGGGTCACACTCGGGTACCATAAAAAGATGGGCAAGGCCTACCCTAACTGATATGTGCCGGGACTATGCAATGATTCCCATTCATGGAGCCATGACCATTGGCCATAGAAGAAGGTTCGACCATGGCACGTGGGCTAAAACTGGCGAAGGTTTAGGCTTAACCGTAAGTCTTTGCCAGCCGGTGAGCCCAACGGTAAAGGACCTGCAACCCATTTGTGTTACTTCACCATTTGGGTGTGTCTTTTATCTGGAAACCCAAAGGACACCAACCATTTTGTGGTCCCCGCATGTTCAGACACCATTTCTAGAGGCGGGCGGCTCGTCTTTGTGGTTTCAAAGGGAAACCACTGTGGGAAGTCCAGTGGGAAAATGACACACCCATATGTTTCGGTCAACCTACCAAGCACAAATGTCAAAAGGGCACAGAACTGGAACAAGTCAGGCTGATTCATCCTCCGAACTCCCGGCATGGAACTGGGGGAGGGAGCTGTGAACATCCCAGGCTACACACAGAAACTCTGCAGATTCTGCCTCACATGGGCGGCCCGTCTGGTTGTTTTAAGTTGGTGCCCATGTTTCTGGTGGTTTCAAGAGGAAACCAAAAGAACACCTCCATTTCTGAGGAGTCCCCCTATCTTAAGACACACCCATATTCCGTCTACCCGAGAAAGAAAAAAACACATCCACCTGGCGACCCTGGAAACCAGCCCAAGCCCTCCCCCCCAAAACAAAGAGAGACAAAACTGGACACCCCGGAAACCATCCCCAAATGGGAACTAGAGCTGGAGCCACGTTCCCTTCGGGTTCCAAAGATTGGGGGGCACTTCCCTTGGGGCCTTCTCGAAGCGCTCCGCGCTCATGTAGGCGGGCCAAAAGGGCTGGGAGATCACCACGTCGGCGTCCGGCAGCTCCTCCGGTGACGAGTCTTTGGAGAGCTGGGCGTGGCCGCTTTTCTGATTTTAGCTTGGCTACCCACAAAATGGCTTCGGTTTTCTATATTGGGCTTCCCTTCAACCACCAAAAGGAGGGGGAGTTCCCGCAAAAAAAAGACACACCTACTAGGTCCTCCCCAAAATGGCGTCGGTTTTCCATTTGGGTTACCTTCAAGCCACCAAAAGGAGGGGAGCACGCGCAGGACACACCCAATAGGTCCCCTCACAAAATGGTTTCGATTGTCCAATTGGGTTTCCCTTCAAACCAGCAAAAGGAGGGGGAGTACCCGCAAAAATAGGACGCGCCCAGTTGGGTGTGTGTGTGTGTTGAAATAGGGAATGACATCCCAAACTGCCTGCTTTCTTTTGATGTGTTGGTTTCCCCCCAAAAAAACACAACAACAACCCCGAAAAGGGGGGTCAAACAAGTACGGAACCAGTCGGAACCACCTCAAAAGTGGTTGAACATGAACCCGCATGTCCTCCAAAGAGTCCAGGACCCATGGAATTCATGTTTACACCCATTTGGGTGTGTCTTTTTCGAGGGTATCCCAGTGGGTTGGTTTTAACGGTACACCGAAACGGAAAAACCACCCACTGGTTCAAATTGGTTGGTTTCTTCTTTTTGTAATGTGCCCGTTTTGGCTCAAGTTGCAAAGGGCAACCACCGCGCCTTTTCGAAGACGGAGTCGGGGCCATCCTGCCGGCTTGCCATTGAGAGGGTGCAACTCCAAGCAACGGTAGCCCATGCATCAGGAAACCACGGCTGTGTTTTCCTTCTGGCCTTCCATACTAAAAAGCAAAGCGGATCAACCACTCGCTCCGAAAGGCTCGATACCCCCAGCTCCGTAACTGCTCGCCCCCTTTTTGTTCCGCCCCTCAGAAAAGTCCCCATGTCCCCTTTACACATCACCTCCAGGGAAACTTAACAAAGGTTTACATACACCACTATCTTAACACGGTCCCCTACAAAGTTGCTCTATTTCCGAAAAGAAGTCTCTAAAAACAATCATTAGTTGCTTTCTTGGATAAACGAAGCGTGGGGATAAAACACCTATACTTATTGTATATATATATATATCCTTGCTTCCCTTCAAACGAACCAAAGAACAGGCCCCAATCAAAAAAACGGAACCACGCCCACCCAACCTGGTGAGCTGACAGGCCAGAACGAAAATCCTACCTTGTGGTTGCCTTGATGACAACAAAGAAACCATCCAAAAACCTGATTCAAAGTTTGGCAACAGTTGTGCCACAACTGCCCTGCAATTTCAAATGGAAGCCAGCCAAATCTTATGAACAAAACTCCTTTTGGGCAATACATCCCTTGTGGTCCCATTTTGATTTGGGTATGTGTGAAAATGAGAGGACTCCCCAAGATGGGGCCTTGCAACTTGTGGTTGGCCCACTCGGGGCCCCTTCTTTTTTCAGGGCACCCTTGGCTTGGGGCAAATCCCAAAAGGAAAGCCATAAACTGGGGGGTCGCAACCCCAAAAATTGACGCAGACCCCGCCAAAAAAAATGTTTCCCCCAGTGAGCCCGCCCCCCCACAAAAAAGAGCTCGGTCCTGTGGGACTTTATTATGGAATTGGAAACTTCGTCACTCGGTGTCTTAAAATCGGTGACATCAAAGATAGAAGAAACCAAACATTGTGGCTTTGATTTACCACTCCAACATGGGCATCAACAGGGGCAGCCACAAAAAAGATGCAAATTTGTGTGGTCCCCATGCATGGGTTAAGTACCCCCCCTCCCCCCTAATCGGCAGGGTGGGCTTTTCGTACGCGGAAATCTGAACCCCTTCCAAAAAATCCAGGCCAGAACCTCCTTTAAATGTCTGCCAAACCTTCCAAAAACAAACTTGCAGGGTCCACCCACCACCTCCTTCAAATTTTCTCCAGGGTCCATTGGAGTCCCATGGCTGTTCGCCCACTTGCGACCTCCATGGCCCCCTCGGCCCACTCACTCGCGACGGCTCGCGACTCGCGACCTCGCGGCTCCGCGGGTCCTTGGAGGAGGTCACCACGAAGCTGTGCCCCGCGGCTTCCAGGAACTTCCGCAGGCCCAGGGCCCCGCTCACCTCAGCGCGGGAGTTCGTCGGGGAGTTCGGGGGGGATTTGGAAGACGCGGGAGGTGGGATGCTGTAGGCGAAAATAGGATTCAAAGGGGAAAAGGGGAAAGGGAATGCACCAGGTGTTTTTAAATTGGTGGAAAGGGAGGTCTAAAAGTGTTCATCAAGGTTGAAACGGCTTGTTGGTTGAGTTTCCGAAGCTGGTTCGATAGGTTGGTCTCAAAGGTTGATAAAGGGAAACCCTTGGTTGGATTTTGAAGGGGAAACCAACCACAAAGCGACCCCGACTGTTGGTGGTTGACTTTTGTGGATGTTGGCTTGAAGGGGAAATCCTATTCCGAAAAGTTGCCCTGCGTTTGATCGTTGATTTGAACCCATCCAAGCAAAAAGTTGAAAGCAGGAAGTCACGAGCTGGGGGGAGGGAGAGGGGCGGGGAAGGAGCCGCTTAATAAGGGCTTCTTTGGGCTCCCTCCCCCCACCCCCCCCCCAAAGGCCCCATCCATGAGGAAGCAACTCAACAAACAGGCCGGGGCTCATAGTGCTCTATGACTGCTTTGACTGAGTGTGGCCCTTGGCAACTCCCTTCAGGTCAAACCCCTAAAAGTTGAAGCCAGAAAGCAACCCGCTGGGTGTCTGGGACAAAAGCATGGGCGCGTGTTTCTCTCGAGGGTACATGTTTGCTTTGTGGTTTTAAGGGAAAACCAACCTGAAAAAACCAAAGTTAGGGGGTTGTGGAAAACTGTGAATGCGACTCCAAGTACTCTTGGCCTCATCCCAGCTCCACTCATCTGCAGTTTCACAGGAAGGACTTCATCTTCATTCACTACTGCGTCATTGCATAATGAGCTCGGCTTGGAAAGCGCATGCTCCAAATCCTAAAACCAGACATGCCCAAATCGCAAACTTGCAGCTGAGTCGCAGAGCCCAGGAGATGCCCCGGCGTGAAGTCCACCGTTGAAGGGCTCGGAGTGGTTTGACCCCCTGGGTACGCCTGGAGGTAAGCCAACAAAACGCAGGTCTGACGGGTGGTGGAAAGGGGGTGGGGGGGGGGCATGGAGAATGAGAACTAAAAGGTTTCAAACGTAAAGAGCAAATGCAGGTTTTAGAGCTGGAAAAAGTGGGGTTGTCCTGGACACCTGGATTTGGTTTATTTGGCAGGAACCCTAAAATAGCCACACCCCCAAAGAAGGTGATTAACCCAAAGTGTCCGGGGTCAAACTTGAAAATCTTACACCAGAAGAAACACGGGAAGTTCAAATTTCAGATCTTTTCAAACGGATGTCTCTTGTTTCAGGCGACCCCCAACATGGTGTTGTTCCTTTTCACTTCCGGTTAAAACCCACAAAAAGGTACCAACTCCAAAGAACGACACACCCATAAAAAAATGGTACAACGGTCGAAACATGGGAAAGATGGGAAGTTCACAACACCGTGATAGTGCGCAAGTGGTTGATCCGATTCCAAGCATCACGTCAATTTGTTCCGGAGATTGCTAGCACATTTGGGTGTGAGGATTTGTACCCATTCAAATTGTGGTGTTCCTTTTGGCTTTCCTTAAAAACCACTACAAAACGATATACCAACCCCAAAAGCAACATTTCAGGGCAACAAAGCGGTCAGAAGCTGCCGAGATCCATGAAGCCATCCAACCTGCTTTGTAATATGGGGGTGCGATTCAAGTGGAACACGCCCATACTAATAAACATGGGTTATTGATATTAATCCGGGGTCAACATTGAGCCTAATTTCCAGCCCCAAGGTGGCCAAGTCCCAGTTGTTCAGTAGTGGTAATTCGTACAAGGGGCCCCCGTCCTTGGCATTGTTTGGCAATCTTTTGTCGGCAAGCCGCCAAACGAATCGGGATCCCGAGGGTGCCACTGAACAACTGTAGATCCGATATAACAGCAGTCAAACATAGCCAACCAAATCAATATTCGTAGACACCCGCCCGCCCGCCCGCCCGCCCAACCAACCAGCCAGCCAGCCAGCCAGCCAGCCAGCCAGCCAGCCAGCCAGCCAGCCAACCAACCAACCAACACCAACCACAACCAACCACAACCAACCACAACCAACCACAACCCACCACAGCCAACCACAACCAACCACAGCCAACCACAACCAACCACAACCAACCAACCAACCAACCAACCAACCAACCAACCAGCCAGCCAGCCAGCCAACCAACCGACCAAACTTCCTTGCCTTGATCTCAGGGATGCTGTCGCGGGCGTAGGTGGTGGGATACCCCTCCTTAGGATCCTCGTACAGGACGCACAAGACCTGGGCTGGTCCCTTCAAAACGTGAGATCCAAAAACATGGAACGAGTCCGAGATAAAAAAAAAAAAAAAAAAAAAAAAAAAATCAGACATGTGACATGTGTCTTTGTTTTGTGCATTTCCAGGAGGACATCGTCAGCTTTCGTAAGTTACCCTCCCATTTGAACCACCTTCCCCCTGTCTGGCAGGTTCCCCGGATTTTCGGCCGCACCTCCCGCAGCCAAGAGGCCTTCACCATGATGGCAAGGCGTGGAACGCTGCGATTCTCGAAACGGCTCCCAGCGGAGAGCAGAGCAGTTTTGCTCGGAACGGATCCCGATGTTCGACCGCAAGAATCTGCTAAACAATCGGAGCAACACCAGGCAAAGCAAAACCAACCCAATCCGTCTATATGTTTCACCAAATTGTAGCCAGAAAGGACAACTATGCGGGGGTGAATTTGGAACAGAGCCAATCAATGCTCAACCAAACCAGCACTTCAAATGGGGCCGATCGGTTTTGGCACCAGTCGCAACTGACCCCAGTCCGCGGGATTGCCGATGAAGCCATTCTCGGTGGGCAATCGGCCCATGACGCCTGAGCGCTTCAGGACACGTTGAGCACTGCCTGGTGGCTTGGTTTGGTGGTTTGAGCGTTGGGGGCTACCTTCGCTATTTGGTTTCAAAAGGAACTGGGCTTCAATTCCCAAACCCAAATAAGGGGAAGCTGAGTATAAGAGTCACAGCCCAGTCAATTCATTGTCTCCATAGGAACTTGGTGAGCCCCCATTTTCCAACTAGGTGTGTCCTTTGCTTGAGGCTCGGTACCTTTTGTGCAGTGGTTTTCAAGAGAACCTGAAAGGAAACTCAGTTCTTGGGGTGGGACCCTATTGAGGACATTGACAAGTTGCGGTATAAAGGTTTCGACATTTGACAAGAACAACTGGCCCCTTAGTGTAGAAAAAGCCTGACATGAATTGCCCAATCCTTGTGTGAGCAAGCACTTTGTGTTGTTTGCGGGCCCGCCAACATAAACAGAACCAAGATATACCAAGATAACTACACTCTCAAAACCTGAAAAACAGTGACGTGAGAGAGTCACTTTGTTTTCCAAATGGCAAAAGGCAAATCCTGGGTCAGGCTTTCTGAAACTTTTCAAGTGGAGCCATGGGGGCCCGGGGGCCGTCCCAACCCCGGTCCCTTTAGAACCAAGGGTGAAGAGAAAGAAACTTCCAGGGGTTCCCTGAAGTTCCCAGGCCCCAGGGACATGGCCAGGGCTGCTCAAGATGGAGTGTAGCCCAATCCTGATCCAGGATCCCTATTGGAATGCCACTGGAAAGGGGACCGGATCCTTGCTTAACCCAAGGATGAAGGACTTCCTTTGAACAGACCTAGAGTGGAAATTGCGACTGAGAACAAATGATGTAAGATTCAGCTCGCTGGCAAATGGGCCCCCCGACCGAGGTGCGAGCGCGAGTTGTGGGGCCTGAGTGGTCGGGCCGAAAAAGATGAACCACTGGCGTTTCGTGACATCTTGTCTGGAAGTTGAAGAGGAAGAAGCCTAAGGAACTCGGTTTTCCGTGCCCGACTTTGAGTGTAACCAGCCCAGAGCCGAGCCGCTTGCCCAGACTTCCGCCTGCAAAGTGAGCGGATTTGGCAGGTAAGGGGAAATGAGAGAAGACCGAAAGGGCAAAAGGTTTAAGCAAGCTTCTGTTGTCGATCAATGAATGGGGGCAATGACTTTCCTGTCATTGTTCCTTTCATCTTGCCACATGTTCTCTGCAATTTCTGCATGTGTTCCCACCCCATAGTTTCCTTTGGGCAGTTTCTAACATCACCTTGTGCATTGGTCTCAGTGCGTAAGCGTGCCATAAAACAGCTTGGATATGACTTGTCTGGATCCACCCCTGTAGGGCAAAGGAAAGAGTACTAAGCGATTATTCAAAAAGGACCAACAGGGAAAGAAGAGGTGAATTCCACAGAAAGAGCATCCAAACTGTGTTCTAGATTCGATATATTAGGGGCGAAACAACTAGTCTATACTGTGCTTTCATAATGGCTAAATACTTTTCTTTTTTTAAAGTACCCCACAATGCGATGCAAATTATCTTCCATTGTTTAGGTCCCTGGAAAGAACAAAACTAATTTCAAGCAGTCATAGATCCCCTTCACAAGCACCAGGGGAGAAAACAAAGCCTGAAAACGCGAATGCAAGTTGCTTAGAACCCGTTAGCCGTTCTGTGACCCAAAGGCTTCCTAAATTCAACAAGTCACACTCAGTGGCTCAGTAGATCCCTTCAAATCCCTTGGTGGGTTCGGGACCTAAGCTAAGTCTGGTCGAGGACTTGGGGCGAATTGCCGAGGCCAGGGCGGAGCAGCCTGAACCGAGCGGACCGACTGTGGCTGGCGAGGGCGTTTGATATCCGCCAGGGGATCTCTATTGAGGTTCGGTGCCTGAATTAGGTACGCGTCCATTGTTCATTTTAGAAAGGAAGAAGAAGAAAAAGAAGAAGGAAACATACAAACAGAAAAAAAGAAAGAAAGAAAGAAAGAAAGACAGAAAGAAAGAAAGCAAAGGTGAAGGCAGGCTTGGTGCAGCAAAACGTGTGTATACTGGTTCGAGGGATGATTGACAGATTCGACTTGTTTTTCCACAAGACCTGTTTTAGTCGAAGGAACCGAGATAAGCAGCAGGGACGCCCTCCTGGTCAGGTCCAGAATCCAAGACACCAGTCAAGAGAACATCTCGGGGGAATCTGGCTCGCCCTGGGGGAAAAAAAGGTGATGGGGTGTCTTGATTGGCTATATTGGCTCCAAAGTGCACAAACACGCGAATGCGTTTTGCTGGACAAAGAGGAAGCTGGCACGCATCTCCCCCTTGGGCAGTGTTATGAATGTCTCGCCAGTGTTCCCATCCGAGGTAACTAGCACAATGGACACATCGGCAAGATTGACAAACAACAAAGTTTAGTAGGACACCGCCTCAAAATTTGACTGTGGGACACAAAGGCCCATTTATGTCACGTGCACCAAAGGGTCCCATATCAAAATTTACCCCCCCCAAATGCAGACTTTGGACAACTATTTGATGTCCATCATTTCCTCGATGTACTTGTCCGCCGCTCGGCGATTTAGATTTCAGAACAAGTGAGACTTGGCGAGATGGGTCCACACTTCTCAAATCATCTCAAGCTCTTCCCTAGGTCATGTGACACACACACATGCAAAAAACACACACACACACACATGCACACAAGAGAAAACGCAAAGACGCCGACAAGCACAAACACAGAGACAACACACAAACACAAACACAGAGACAGAGACACACACACACACAGATTCACGCACACACCACACACACACACCACACACTTCCCAACTCTGCGGCCAAACTGGCAGCTGAGGTTTCGGGGGCCATGGCTTGGAGACGGCAATCGCCACACACAGCGTTTGCTGAAGTCCACTCAATGACTCAGCCATCGTTGCTCGTGTTCCAGAACTGCGAAACAGTATATAATATATGTTTCGTCGCAGGCGTAATTTGCTCGTCCTCAAAGAAACAAGCAACAGGGCCTATACACCTACAATGCGGGGTGCTTTAAACTACTTGTGGGAGTAGACTATTAGTTTGTATTTCGCCCTTTACGTAAGAATTTGTTTGAACTGTGTGTTCCTGTGGAGTTCCTTCATTTCCCCTTTCAACCTTGGTGTCTGGTCCGCACCTGGGACCTGGCTGCAGCAGCCGCCGATTCGCCTGAAAGTTTCGATAGAGGGAGAGAGCGAGAGAGACAGCGAAAACGAGAGACAGAGTTAGAGAGAGGGAGAGAGAGGGGTGTGAAACTTTGAGGAGGGACCCTGTGGTGGACTATCAATGATGTGGGGATTTATGTCCTCCAACCATTTGATATTTCGTAGCCAGGGAGGGAACGAAAATAAATGTGGCTCAAGAGTCTCCGACATTTATACATGTACATACTTTGTGTATAGAATATGTACAAATATATAAATATGTACCCATGATACATCACGCAAATGGGAAATCATGTGTGAGCAGCAGTAGCAGCGGCAGCAATAGATGTAGATAGATCGCGTGCAAGGCGTGCAGCCAGAAGGTGGTCTGGTGGGCAACAAGATATGCAACGATCCGCCGCGGCTCTGTAACATAGCCAGCAAGCACATTCCCTGCCAAGTGACTCATCATCCAAAGCTGTCTATGTAAGGTATTGCAAATATTTATTTCTGCTATTGGTCCACTTGCCTGGGAAGTCTCAGTCTTCAGACGCCCGGGTGGCTAGGAAAAACGGGCACTCTGTTGGCTGACGCGGGGACAGCCCCAAAAATTGGGAGCCCGGCCCGCTTGCAAAATGGGAACCTCGGCGACACTCCGGGACCACTGCACAAGGCGTAGGCACAAAAGCCGAATCGAATATGGAGGTGGAGACATCTTGGTTTCTCCCTGATCGCATGGTTTCCCTGAAGCTACTGTGTGGATGGTTGCGAATTCCATTTCGCACCCGTTCCGAAACCTTGGAATGGTTCGATTCCCGTGTGAATATCGACAAACAATGGTTTCAACCATGGTTTCAAAGTTGCGCAAGATTTCGTCCATGCACAGTATTGCTCACCGTCTGCTGACTTTAACTATCTTTGTGAGGATCCAACACAAATACAGCGTAACAAACAACCAAAGGCCAGGATGAGTTTAGGGGTTAAGGCTGCGGTTCAGCTTGGGGTGGGCTTAGGTTCGGGATGATACGGATTGAAGCTGCTTTCGGGCTCATTCAGGGTAGGCTTAGGGTAGGGTTGGGCTTGTTTTGGGCTGGGGGTTGGTTAACGTTTAGGAAAGTTGGCTTTTGTCAACTTAAGGATTTCTGGGCTTAGAGCGCATTCCGGATTGGCTTGCACGCTGGAGATTGGATGTGATGTGGTTGGGGGTTTGGGGGAGTGGGGTGGGTGAGGAATTGCAACGTGCCCAGCGCTGGTTAAAAAACACCCATGACCGCTTTGCATGGGCCGCCCATTTGCGGAGATTGCGCGGAGCAAAAGCGCCGGCGGCACGCGCAAAAACGGTGGTACTCACGGTGTGGCACGGGCCCAATTTGTGTTCGTATTTGGGAAGGTGATCCTCCTTGCTTCAGAAACAAACGGCCAACAACACAAACAGTGCGAAATAAATTGATAAAACATAGAACGTCATCGCCATGAAATAATGATCCCCCAGAGAGCAACCTTCCATCATGCCTCGGCTTCTCCTTAATTCGCCCAGTATGGAATTTGAACAGAGGCTGCGATTTGATATGAGGGCAGGAAACACACTGGCTTGGAGCTTTCAAAGAAACAATCTCTTGAAAGCATGCAGCGGGGGAGTGGATTCTTCAAGCCTTCAGGAGTATGTCAGCTATAGAATGGGGAGCACGTGTTTGATCTCCTCAACATTGCGGTCTGTCTGTTCAGAAGGCCCCCACAATTGAGAAAATACCCCGCCCCCCAAACCGGACGCAAACAACAGTTGGGTGTGTCATTTTTTGGGCCCACCCCAAAGAACGGTGTTTTTCCTGTGGTTGTCTCGGTAAAACCAGCAAAAGTGGTGGTATCCTGCTGGGGGGGGGGTGTTTAACAACCTCCACAAATGCCATGAGACCCAGTCTTTTGGTTCCACCTGGTTCTAGCCCGAACAAATGAAGCTTGCCAACTATGTATCTGTTTCATATTGCATGGATCAAGCCAACAAGGAAAACCAAATTTAAAGCAAAGGGGGTGGCCCCTATTTGGCCAAAATCCCAACACAGTGGGTACTGTAGCTCCCAGAAACAATCGTGGAACCTGACAGGGAGGTTTTGGAAGACCATTTTCCTCACAAAGGGCTCGTAGGGAAACATCGATGGCCCTGGTATTGAAAAAACACTCTAAACACGTGCCATCGATTTCTAACCAAAGGAACTTAAAAAGAACACATATGCCAAGGATTCTCTCCCAGGTTCCATGCGGCGTGAGGCGATGTCTTTTCCAGGCGTGAGGCCCGCAAGAGCTCGTTCAGGCCCCGCTCCTACGCGAAGTCAGCGCAAAACAGCCCGAGACAAGGGTAAACATGCCAAACGAGTCTGAAATCTTGACCAGACTTGGAACTCAAAGAAACGGATAAACGCTTGCCCCCGCAGGAACATTAGTCCGTGACCACACCAGTGCAGTTGCACGAATGTAGGACAGGAGAGAAGGATACTAACAGCCCAAGCGCCATTCGCTTGAAAGGAATTCAGAAAAGGCACCATTTGCCGTGTCAATGGGAAAATGATGGAATACCAAGAAGTAGAAAAGGCAAGAAGCCACAACAAAAGGGTTAGCGATCCGTGTGGCAATGTCCGGTAAGGAAGTGAACCCTTGGATTCCAGGCACTCCACATGGGTTTGTCTCCCGAGGAACGGGTCCCCAGTGGGACGCGGGTGTTGGTCGCTCCAAACAAAACCAGTCCTTAAAACTACCACGTTTGTCGTTGAAAAATCAGCACCCGTGGAGCGGTTTGAAGTTGGTAAGGCACCACAACAAATTGAACCAGATGGGCCGCAACTGTCACTCACTGGGTTTTGTCTCCAAAAGGGCGGAACTTCTTCCTCCAGCGGACGCAGGCAAACAAAAAGGGGGCATCCCTTTAGCAGTTGATTCTTGGGGGTTCCCCTCCAAAACCAGGGGTCCTTTCTTTTTGCCCCATTGTGGACAAATCTTTAAAGTAGGTTTCCCTTTGGGAGTGATGCTTAAAGCGGAAATATGTTTGCGTGTCTGCTTTTGGGGAACCCCCAAATTTGGTTGGTTTGAAAGGGAAACCGAGGGACCCCCATCATTTTGAGGGTCCCTCCAAAAAGACACACCCATAAAATGTTGACCCCGGAGGAATAAACCCTTCCACTCATTTTTTTTGGGGGGGGGGTGTCCCCTCTAGTGATGAAACAACTCGAAACGAGTCGCATATTTACCAACCGGAGGTCTATTCATCCAGGGTCAGCACTCGGGTGACCAAGCCCAACCAAACATGGGTACCCTCAAAACGAGACACCCATTGAACCCTCCCGGAGCTATGAACCTGCCTCGTATTGCACTGCTGCGGCGGTGGCCCGCCCCACGTGCGACTGGCGGGAAAAGCTGCAAGGAACCTACGATATCATTTCACCGAAACCCTTGGTGCTTTGGGGATTTGAACTCCTGGTTGCAAAGGGTGAAGAGGAAACCGACCAGGAACACCTCCAAACCACCAATTGGAGAGACACTGATTATACTTTTGGTCCAAGAAAACACCCTCTGTGACTCCTGGAGTTGTCCAAAACGGAAAGAGCCAGGCCTCTTTAGCCCTTCACACGAAATGCCGCAAGCCACGGCAACTGGAGGTGCTGTTGGCTTGCATGAATTGTCCGCGTTGCACAAAGTTGCACTGAGCCAAGGTTGTAGAAAGCTCCGGGCATAGAAAAGGCCACTTTGAATCCACGAAATGGTGCCAGCGACTTTCGGGGAAAAATGGAAAGTTGTTAATATGGCCATCTCTGCCCAAGTCTCCGACATGTCTGCCCTCTCCATGGAACCCGTCCGGAACCCCAGGCCCTATGGCTCCCTCGTTGCCTGTGAGGCGATCGGCAGTCGCACGTACTGTGTCAAGAGCCTGGCAGGAACTGGAGGACCATCCATTCGGTTCCCTTTTCCGTTTTTCGCAAACGGGAAAAAACAAGTGATAGAGTGACACCCTCCTGTCCACGTTGCCATGGAACCGAAAGACGTGTCGGGGTGGTTTGGACCATTTTCCTTGACAAACACTCTGGTGGGTGCCATGGCAACGTGGGCTGGAGGGTCTTTTCATTTTCCCTTAGAAAGCAACAGGAGAAAATAACAGTACATGTACAATTTCAGCAAATGGACAGGCCATGTGCAGGGTCCTACTGCCTTGCGATATGCAATGCCAACGGAGAGCAGGTATCACACCGATACAGTCTCTGTGAGAACTCCTTGGGCAAGCCAAACTAAACCGACACTGTGAGTCCGTCAAGTGTAGCCTTCGATGCGAACAACAGGTGTGGAATGTGTGTGTGTGTGTGAAGGGCACTCCAGCCAAAAAGCCAAGCAAACTGCTTCCAGCCAAATGCTGGCGTTGATGCTCTCCAGCACAGAAGAGCGCCGCCCACCGTGAGCAAATGTTCCCTTCCCTCCCAAGTCGTGATAACCGTTGCGCCTGCCAACTCTTCTCAGAACAAAGCGCGCAACATCCAGGGTCGCAAAATGCACGCACGCGGGCAATGGGGACTTCAGAGTTTAAATATTGTTGAATAATATAACTTCATAGAAGAAGAAAACAAATGAACATAAAGGATCCCTCCAAAAGCAACCTGCGGCAGTAGTGCAACCCAGGGGTGAGGTCGCTATCATTCCTCGATCTCAAAAGCTTTTGCATCCAAACATTTTGCGTCACACAAAACACGCTCAACATCTGGGCAGACTGCAACTTACAGACTGGAACGAAATCCTTTCGCGCTCATCTGTATGACACATACATATATATATATATATACATATGTATATATATATATATATTATATTCGACCTTCGTGAGGTTGATTTATAATACGTGCATGGAGGTTCATGATTTTCTGGACCTTCAGCTCATCTTTCCCGAATCAGCGAGCAAAACTTTGAGCCACGGCCAGGGTGCTCCCCAGGTCCTCCACCTTTTATAGCTTCAATGGGAAAAGCCAGCGAGAACCCAGAGCCCCAGCGGATTTCCTGAAAACAGAATCGAGCCACACCTTTAGAAAACCACTCCCACTCCAAAGAAAAAGGTTGAGAATCACACGTTTAGCAAATGAGGTCCACCCTACAGAACAAGGTTGCGCAAGGGGCCCAAGGCAACCCACTGGAGATCTGGGGGAACAAAAAAAACGCAGGCGACTCGGCCGGCAGCTCCGGCCTCGTTCCAAAGGACTGCGCTGAGACGGAGGCCATCCTGACACGAACTTTAAGGCCGGGGGCGAAAGGAGATTCGCCCAAATCCCCATATCCCATTTCTTGTCTGCACCTGAAAACCAGTGGCGCTTGGCTTCGGAGTTCGGAATTTTCTGGAAACTAGCTGCCATGTCTTGGTCTGCACCTGGAAACATCTTTAGAAATTGCTTCATTGGCGATGTCGTTTAGACTCTGCACGCACACCCTGGTGATGTTGGGATGCTGGCCGAGATGTTGTGCGACACGTTCAAGGGCGTTCACAAAAATGGGGCTTTACTCTTGACAACCCGCATACCTGCTTATATCGTAAATCACCAAATCTACCAAAACCAGTTTTGGTCAAGGCAATTTGATCGATGAAGGCTTCAAAGCAGCCACACTGATTTTGGCCCCGTTCGAAAAAACCGGCTCGCAACAGCTAAGTTAAAAGAACACGAGTCCCGGGAGCCCAGTCGCTTTCTTTGGTCGTTTCGTGGTGAGCTCGTGGGAAGTTGCTTCGAGGAGTCTCTTGTTTGGCTTGGTTCGATTGCATCGTTTGGCATGTTGTCAAGCCTGCCTACTAATTCTCACAAATCCAACAAGCGAATATAAGGCATCTGCTCAGTGACACCGTCACAGCTGATGTTGCAAAGCCCCGGTGAGGTCGCTATAGCCTGCCCATGTATACATCACAACTCAGACCTCTCTTAAATGAACACATTCTAGATCCAGAGTCAGCTTAACGTGAGCAATCACACGGTATATGTTGCAGGCTTACAGCATATTAAATATGATGGTCTCCTAAAGCTTCCGTGCAACAATCGATGCCACCCAGTTCTTAATGGGTCGAATACAGGAAGGAGGTGCCGCGGACAGGAAGACCACTCTGAGATTAAGAGCTTGAAAGCACCAATTGATGCATCTCGCATCCGCTGGTAGGACAGGCATTCGAGCCTCGTCCTCAAGAAATATGGTGCGGCGGGAATAGAATAACCAAGTTAGGGGCCGGGCCAAACATCCAAGTCATCTCAAATATGGTCAGCGCACGTTGTGGCCTCTGACTCAATATGCACGCCTTTTGCCCCTGAAACATGATGTCTTTACTGGTGGGGCCTAAAAAACAAGAGAATCCAAAGGGAAACCACGAATTTTGGTTCTGTTGGAGACACGCCCGTTTTCTCGCAAGTTAATTGCCCGGCTTTGCTATGGGAAAGTGGCCACGAGTTACCCATTTGCGGCTTAGGTCAAGCCCAAACCCCCGGCCCCGTGGGACGCACCGAGGCTGGTGCATGGCAAGCCACAGGCACAAGAGCAGGTAGAAGACCTGCGTGCCAAAGGTTCAAAGAGGCTGGAGCTCCTCTCAAAAATCAACTGGTTTTGGCCCGGAATCGAAGACCTAGCGCTTGGCAAGCAACTGTAGAAAGTAACCAGGGTATTGTACCCTACTAGGTGTTACATGATAGGTTCCCTTGGTTACTTACTACAATTGCAATCGGAAGCACAGGGTCAAATCAGTCACCACGGATGGTGCTTCTTACATCCCTACAGCCCATGCCATCTGCAACGACTGTCCATCCGAATCAGAACCCACCTTGCTCGGGGCCTCGGTCAAACAGCATGATTTGCCTCAGAACCCCGCAATCGACGTCCCAAAGCGGTCTCGTACGGCTGACAAAGTTTCCTTTCAGCGAAAACTCACTTCCGATCGAGTGGATCGGCCAGAAAAGTTCTGTTTGTTTACCAAAATGGTCCAATCCCAAAAAAGTGACTAAAGTCCAACTCAGGGAGTATTCTGAATAAATGGTCTTCCCAACAAGTGATTTGCCACTAAAATGAGCCAAACCCAAAAAAATATAAAGTCCGTGAACTCAGGAAGTGAGAAAACAAAACAAAAGCCACAGTTGAAAGAAGGAACCCCCAACCCTTGGGTTGCCACTCGTGGGGTACCCACCAACGAGTGCATTCACCTGCGGCAACTTGGGGGCTCTGCTACCCGCACTTTTGCTGCAGTGGTGCTTCAAGGATGATCCTGATATGAATGGAATCGACAAAGGTTGTTGCTTGTCTTTAAATCAAACGAGACACACATAAAACACATGACACATTGCGTTAATTTCTAAACAAGCATGTAAGTGACTGAATCATACTAAGTTGAACCAAGCAGCATAGCCTCTCAATATGGCCAAGCAGGGTTTCGGACGCTGCTACCCATTGCACAGCCGCTTGTTTGGTGATTGAGTCTGATTTTTTGAAGGTTAGTGGCTCTCGTGTATCCAAACAATTAAGGGAAAGCCAGGATGAAGCCTGCGTTTTGGGCGGTTCTCATCTTGAGACAAGCCAATTCAGGTATGTGTTGTTTGTCAAGTTTCGGGGCCCTTTAGTGGACATCATTTGCAGGAGCCTACCCCATTGCGTAACTCGAGATACGAATGAAGGATTGCGTTTGAACAGCCCAGATGATATGCTGTTGAGAATATGGGAGTGTCCCATAAAAGGCCTCCAAATGGACAAACCGACCGAGCCATGTGGATTCGTGTCCACCAACTTAACCATGTTTGAAGGGAGGGTGTCGATTATTCTCCTTTTTTAGGAAACTCATAGCCATACGGGTATGTGAACTAGGATTTGGAAGGCGTTTCAGGCGTTTCATCAACTTGTGGTTTCCCTTCTCGGGCACCGAGCCTCCAAGAACGTGTCGATTTTGAGCAAACCTTGAACAGCCAAGACACTTCAAAATGTGGGGCTGCAACATATTAGTCCAATGGTAAAAACCAAGTTGTCCCCAAAAAGTAGGGCTATCACCAAATGGGTAATTCTCAAAATTGGGGCCAATTCCAAGTAAGCAATTGTTATTTTGACCACCCAACCCACTTCCTCATCGAGTGGATTGGCCAGAACAAGTCGCCAAACTGTTTTCTCTTTACCAAAACGCTCCAATCCCCCCAAAAGGTTGACGACTCTCCAACTCAGGGCGACTAATCCAGATGAAGGGGGGTTCCAATCCCCCCAAAAATTGGGGCACCTCCACCCAGAAGCAGGGGCTTGGCCCCATTTTGGGGGTTCAGACCCCGGTCACGGAGCCACAACGGACCCGGCCGAGACGATTCGAGCGGCGAAGCGGCGCGAAGCGCCGCGCCCCGGAGGCGAGGCTCATGGCGTTCAGCGCCACCGCCCACTCCGGGGAGCTCTCCGGCAAGGCCTCCGAACTCTGAACCGCACCGAGCGCCGCAGAACCACACCGCACCCAGCGGAACGGCACGAGGCACGCGCACTGCTCCACGGTCGGCAAATACATATATATATATATATATATAATAAAATAATAATAAGAATAATAATAATAATAATAATAATAATAATAATAATAAAATAATAATAACAATAATAATAACAATAATAATAAGAATAAGAATAATAATAGTAACACTAATACAAATACTAATAATTAATAATAATACATGTATAATATAATATATATATATATATATTAGCTATCTTATATCTATCTATCGATTTATCTATTTGTTGTATCATGTCTTTCATCTACACATGTATGAAACAACAAAGCAGGGAGGCCCCCGCACAACAATATAGAATGTCAGGTCGTTCGTTCTGGATTTCACTTCTCCTGTTGAAACACCCAACAAAACTGGAGGGTGTAGGTTTAGGTTCGCAAACTTGGGTGTCCAATAAATTGCCGTCGATCCTTGTAGTTTCCCAAATGCCAACTGAAAGCGGGTCCGAATCCAGTTTTGAGCAACTCTGTGTGCAAATAAACAAGGAAGAACACGGGCTTCAGTTTTCCTGTTGGTTCGCAGACAAAAAACCTTAAGAAAGGCACAGATTCAGCAAAGCACAAATCCATTTTGGGGGATCGGGGTGGGGTAGGGCGGGGTTTCTGTTTCTTCGGCTCTTTCGCTGGAAATGCCACGGCGACCAAATCGTTGGACCAGAAATCCGTTGGCTTGGTGTTGGCTTGGTCCTACATGGACCTACAGGTGCAATCAGCTGAAATCTGGGGATTTTACTTAAACCATGAACCTGAACCCCCATGCTTTGAGGTCAACTGCAGTGCCGCAGTAGCTGATTGACCCGCGGAAAAGACAATCGACGGGCCCACAAAAGGCAGGAGACCAAATCGTTTGGGGATTTTCTGCTTCTGTCTTTAGAGGTCCACAAAGAGAGGTCTTCTTTTGACAACCAATGGGTGAGTGCTGTCGCAAAATAAATACTTCACTCCACCCTGCGGTATGCAATGGCATGTAGCTGAGTGGGGGGTGCTTTGCTGTGGCCTGGGGTTTGGCTATGAATTCCAAGAGTTGGTTACATGCCCACGTAAATGACGTCCACCAAAGGGTCCCAAATAAAGTTGATGCCCACGTGGACTTACCGCAGAGACCAGTTGCCAGCAGGCGGGTGACTGGGGCAAAATCTTGGGAGCCCTTCGCCTAGGGAAAGGACTTCTTCGCACACGATTGGGTGGCTGTGGCTTAAGCTTCCAATCCAAGACATTTGTGCCAGTCACTTTGGATCTGTCCGCTTTGGGGACCTGTCGAATTTCGAATTTCCGTTTGGTGTCTCGCGTGACATGGCCTGGGCACTCTTGGTTGACAAGAGCAGCGTTTCATTCCACGAGCTTGCTCCTCCAACTCAAAAGCGACTTCAGCAATCAAGGCAGGGCACCTTCTTGGGGGTGGCCAGGGGAAATCAAAGAACCAACTACCATTGAATCACCTTTGCCATGGCCGATTGGGTCATGTTTCCCTTAGGAGTCATTCAAGCGGTTATTGGCGATCCTCACTGCCAGGTGGATTGCCATCCCTGTTAAACCCAAACAAAGATGTCCTTTGACAATGGCACGTCTGGTACCGCCTCGTTGGCTTTGGTAATCATCACCGTGGTCCTGCGCTTCACTGTAAATGGAACCAAGTCTTCCAAAAGGTCTCTGAGAGCTTTCATGTACGCCTGGGGCACGTGCGAGAGGAAGCTTGGTATGATTCCCTTCTTGATCAGGCTCTCAGCATCGATTTCAATCGGAGAATCGGTCACATCCTTTGGGGCAGACTTTCTAGGTTGGCCCCCGGCCCCGCCGCGCTCCTCGATCCAATTGTTGTGAATCTGACCATGCCGCAGCATGGCCGTAGCTGATTTGAGGCATGTATTTGATGGTGCTCCTTTGGGCACATTGAAGTTCTTAGGGTAATCACAGGTGCCTGTCCGCTTGCTCCAGGAAAAACAACTTTTAATGAAAACGGCGTCAAACACTGGGTCGTTGGGCCCCTTCACGTGGCTTTGGGCGTGGGGATTCCCAGAGGTTGTGATTTTGAGACGATTTCTCATGGAACGAGTCTTGAATTTCCCCCTAAACCCACGGATTTGGGGGCACCTACTTTGACCACACCCAATTGAATGAACAGAACACAAGACTTTCCTTCACCAGTCTCGGGCGTCTGGGGGGGGGAGGTTTCGGCTGCATGGCCACGGGTGAGTTGAAAGCCTTTTGGCCACGTCCAGCCACCGTTTGCAATATAATTTCTCAGATCATGGAAAGGCCCCTCTCCAGGAAGACCCCTCCGGGGCCATTGGAAACCACTAGTAACTAGTCGGGACACTTAGGGTGGCTTCCCTTTCAACCAAAAAAACTCTCACCCAAATGAGTGTGTGTCAAACTAGGTGCCCCAATTCCATCCTGGTTTCCCTTTGGTTTCCCTTTCCACCAAAAAAACACACGCGGAACCCAACAATTTTCGTCCGAGCTTGCTTGCTCTCCTGTCGATGAGCAGGGCAGAGGTCACCAGATACAAATCCATCTTGCCCACCTCACTTCCGCTTTGCTGAGCTCGGGTGCTCCACATTGTGTGGTGTGGAGGTGTGGCCAGTGGATGATATCTGTGTGGTGTGTCAAAGGACCCCCCCCCCAATCGGTGGGTTCTTGGAAGAAACAAGATAGGGGGCAAAATGAGGGGTTGTTTGAACTGTGGCTTCCCTTTAAACTGACAAGAAAACACCTCAAAAAAGACATCCCCCATTTACCAACTGTTTTGGGGAACTATTTCGAGAAACACACCTCATATATGTAAACCAACTGTTTTGGAGAACTATTTTGAGAAACACCAACTGTTTTGGGGCCGTATTTTGAGAAACACCCATATAGAAATCCACTGTTTTGGGGGAACTATTCTGAGAAACACCATATCGAAACCCACTGGAAACCAACTGTTTTGGAGAACAATTTTGAGAAACACCAAGGGAATCACAGATGGGAAATGATGGGAATCAACCGCTTGACCCGGTCCCAGTAGCTAAAGAATCAGAATACTTGTTTGATTGACCATCGTAGTGGGGAACCTAACAAACATGGAAAAGATGCCAGTGAGCAAGCGGATATTTCACGTCTTGCAAATGCTGGCGACCCGCAAGAGCGGGAGATTTGAGGAGCCACGCTGGGCAACCTGCTGATATGTGCATGATGGGGCATACTCAAAATCGATCAAAATCGGAGGCTCTAAACAACCGTGCCGATGAAATTAGCTCGGATGAAAATCAGAAGGACTGAAGCCTCCTCTGGCGTGCAGTCTGCAACAAATCAACAGAAGGGGACCGCTTTTTTGGTTGGCTGAGGAAGGGAAACAGGTTGCGGGGCAACGAGTTGAAGCGAAAGAGGCAGCAAGAAGGTCATTTGTAAGAACCACAACATGCCCTTGGCAAAGGCAACTTTTCTGGATTCAAAGGGGCTTGTGCGTCCTCTTTTTGGAGCAAAACACGCAGCTTGAGGTGGGGAAAGCTTCGACCCGGCTGTGTTTGTTCTACACAAACCCGCTCCCCTGTTTGGTGTCCTTTTGGTGTGAAAACCATCCTTCAGAAATGCAAAGCTTACTCGGTGGCTGTTGACCCCTCTGCAAAAAGAGAATAACTTTTGGGGGTCCATTGAAAAACCCAAAAAATGCCCCGAAACGTTGAAGTCTAAAGATCCAACCCAATAGCAACTGTGGAGTTCACCGTTGTTCCCTTCTTTCAGCATGTTTTTGCGCCGCAGGTGAGCGACATCCGTGTTACAAGAGCCCCACAGCTGCTCTTGCTCCTGCTCCCGGCTGCTGTCTCCGCCCCGTGCTGGACTACCCCAGGTCACAACAGACCCTGATTCAAGAATGGCAGCAAAAGCACCCTTGGTTGCTTGGATGTGCTGGACGTTCCTCAGCTGCTCTTGCACCTGGCTGCTGTCTCCGCCTTCTTCTGGATTGCCCCAGGTCACAACAGCCCCAGATTTGAGAATGGCAGCAAAAGCACCCGCAGTTGCTTGGAAGTGCTGGACATTCCTCACCTGCTCTTCCACCTGGCTGCTGTCTCCGCCTTTTTTTGATGACCCCACAGCCCCAGATTCGAGAATGGCGGCAAAAGCACCCTCATTTGCTTGGATGTGCCGGACAGCCCTCAGCTACTCTTGCACCTGGCTGCTGTCTCCGCCGTATTCTGGATTACCCCAGGTCACAACAGCCCCAGATTCAAGAACGGAGGCAAAAGCACTCCAGTCGCAAAGTGCCGGTTTGGACAGCTGGGAGGGTGCTCGCACAGGGGTCAATGCAAGACTCATGAAGGATCTTGTTTTGCAAGGGGCGTGTTCAAGGATTTGAGCCCTCCCAAGTGGTTGAGATTCCTTCAAGCCATTCGAAAAGAGGTTCCCCAAGTTACATGCTTTTGTGTCGCGGTTTCGTGCTTGGCAACTTGAATACGTGCCAGAACCTTCCTGCGCCATGAAGGTAGATGTCCACTTAGCCAGTGGCCATGGCTTGTTCATGGACGTCTCACCAGCGACGCTCAGCAGCGAGCTGAAGGCTGCAGCGCAGCAAAATATTTTTCCTTTGATTCGGGGCGTCGAATTGAATCGGGGCGTCGTTGCGAGGCAGTAACAGGGGTTTATTTCAAAGGCATTTCACAGGTGTAAGGACTGGGTCAAACTTCCAAAAACATGGACTGTTGGAGGGGGTAGTTTGCTCACCCCAAGCCACACGCGGCCACCTTCACGTACCCGTTGTAAACCCTGGGTGTACCCATTTTAAACCTTAAGGGTACCTGAGTCTGTTGCGGGTACTCCGCCCGACGCCCGCTGCGCTACGAGGCATCCATCGCGGTCCGGCCAGGGCTCGGCTTTTGCTTTCCGCACGAGTCTCTCCATCGGAAGAGCTTTAACGTTTGGCCCATTGAAGGGCTTACCTTCAGAAAAAAAACGCTCAGAAGGGAAACTCGCGTTGGCAACTTACGCAGCTTATGTGTTTAAAATATACGCTTCTAAGCCTCACGTTTTGGCAGAACATGAGCTACCAGTAAAAAGGTTCGTACTAGGGCTACGCGTTGGAGTTGACTTGGGTGAAAGACACGAGAAACGAAGGTGGCCATGCTAGTAAGAAACATAAGTACAAGTAAAAGGCGAGAGAATGATAACCCGGTCCAAACGGATCTTTGCACATCTTCAATACTGTGTAAAGGACCTTGGAAAGGTCCTGAGGCTTATCACGAACGGGCATGATTTTAGATAAGTGACTGACCCACCGAGATTCTCCAGAAACGCAGTGGCCAAGCATGTGTAAGCTAAATTGCCCACACCCATTTCTGATAGACTTAGGGTTGAGTACGGGGCGAACTTGTTACACGTCGAAGTTTGTGACGGTTCGCCGCGATACGTTTTTCTGATGAACCTCGATGAGGTTCATCGGGAAATCTGGAACGGAAATGACTTGGGATCAACTGTCCAGGACACACCCGCTTAGGGGGCTTTCCTGTTTTGACACATTCCCATCTCTGATATATAGACTTAGGGTTGAAAACGGGGCGGACCTGTTATACTTCTAACGGTCCGCCGCGACAGTTGTCCCTCACAATTTCTGACTTCTCCACAGCAACGCTTTTGAGATGAGCCTCAGTGAGCCTCATCTGAAACCCATGCGGCAATCCCTGACCCCTCCGGCTCTGATCTCCCTATGGTACCCGGAGGGGTCAGGGATTGCCGCATGGGTTTCAGATGAGGCTCACTGAGGCTCATCTCAAAAGCGTTGCTGTGGAGAAGTCAGAAATTGTGAGGGACAACTGTCGCGGCGGACCGTTAGAAGTATAACAGGTCCGCCCCGTTTTCAACCCTAAGTCTAATATCAGAGATGGGAATGTGTCAAAACAGGAAAGCCCCCTAGCGGGTGTGTCCTGGACAGTTGATCCCAAGTCATTTCCATTCCAGATTTCCCGATGAACCTCATCGAGGTTCATCAGAAAAACGTATCGCGGCGAACCGTCACAAATTTCGACGTGTAACAAGTTCGCCCCGTACTCAACCCTAAGTCTATCAGAAATGGGTGTGGGCAATTTAGCTTACACATGCTTGGCCATTGCTTTTCTGGAGAATCTCGGTGGGTCAGTCACTTATCTAAAATCATGCCCGTTCGTGATAAGCCTCAGGACCTTTCCAAGGTCCTTTACACAGTATTGAAGATGTGCAAAGATCCGTTTGGACCGGGTTATCATTCTCTCGCCTTTTACGTGTGTTTCTTACTAGCATGGCCACCTTCGTTTTTCGTGTCTTTCACCCAAGTCAACTCCAACGCGTAGCCCTAGTACGAACCTTTTTACTGGTAGCTCATGTTCTGCCAAAACGTGAGGCTTAGAAGCGTATATTTTAAACACATAAGCTGCGTAAGTTGCCAACGCGAGTTTCCCTTCTGAGCGTTTTTTTCTGAAGGTAAGCCCTTCAATGGGCCAAACGTTAAAACTCTTCCGATGGAGAGACTCGTGCGGAAAGCAAAAGCCGAGCCCTGGCCGGACCGCGATGGATGCCCCCGTAGCGCAGCGGGCGTCGGGCGGAGTACCCGCAACAGACTCAGGTACCCTTAAGGTTTAAAGTGGGTACTCCCAGGGTTTACAACGGGTACGTGAAGGTGGCCGCGTGTGGCTTGGGGTGAGCAAACTACCCCCTCCAACAGTCCATGTTTTTGGAAGTTTGACCCAGTCCTTACACCTGTGAAATGCCTTTGAAATAAACCCCTGTTACTGCCTCGCAACGACGCCCCGATTCAATTCGACGCCCCGAATCAAAGGAAAAATCTTTCAGCAGCATTTCCAGCGCCGCTTGAAGCTTGCTGCGGAAGGCCGGCAGCTTGGCTTGACGGCCACGGTGGGCGAGGCCGGGTTGTGAGATGGGGACGTGGCTGCAGTTGCGCAACTTGGCAAATTGGCTTCCGCTTCGGCGGTTGCTTTGTATGGCCACGGGGAAGGGCTCGTGACCTGGGGTGCTCCAAGCAATGGCGGACACAGCAGCCAGGTGGAAGAGCAGCTGAGGAACGTCCAGCACATCCAAGCAACCAAGGGTGCTTTTGCTGCCATTCTTGAATCAGGGGCTGTTGTGACCTGGGGCACTCCAGAATACGGTGGAGACAGCAGCCAGGTGCAAGAGCAGCTGAGGGCTGTCCGGCACATCCAATTCTTCAGCTGGAGCCCGAAATTGACGTCAGCGGTTCGTTGGAAAGGCAACGGCGCCTTTTCGTTTGCCAGCCTTTGAATCCCACAAGCTGGGCATGCAGGTGCTTCCCAGCATCAAGTCCCCTGAAACGCAAAGATCTAACCAAAGACGCGGCAGGCTTGGGCTTGGACCATGGACGAAGGGGACACTACATTGGGATACCGTTGGCTGGAAGAAATATCCATGGCAACTCCAGGCATGTACACTGTCTCGTCCCAACCTGCTTTCGGCCATCTGGCAAGGACACCAACAAATTAATAGCAGTGATGCCAGGACATCCTCCATCTTCCAAAGTCACGCGACACCCATGGAAGACCCAGCCGCCTCGCCCTTCAAGCGCCTGGGACGCTTCTTGTCTCAACTTTGAAACAGTCTCCACAAGCAAAGCCGCCAGGTCCCTTTCCAACCCTGGTGGCTGCCAACAGCTCCCCTCCACGCTTGGGCCCGAGCAGTCAGCTCCACTAAATCGCGGACGTCCTCTGTGTGTACCGCGGACGTGGTGGTGGAAAGTAGAGAAAAGTTCCAACCGATCTTGGTTCAGTGGCCTTTACCAAACCGGAATAGTGATCCAGCATGTGGGTTTCATGGCTGTCCATTCTCACCCTAGGAGTGGGAAACCTGGCACATTTGGTCGCCCGACATTCGGCAGAAGAAATGCTGCAACCTATCCGCCAAACCGTCTTGGGACAGTGTTTTGCCTGCAATCTTTTGCGGGTGTCTTTTTTTCGAGAGACTTCCCATCTTTCACACATACGTCTTACCGTGTTCTTGTGTCATCAGGCCAAAGTTGTCTTGCATGCGAACTGCCATGGTCTGTGGGGCAAAAACCTATCGTTTTGTCTCAAAGCAGAGGCCCCAAACAAGTCTTTCGGTTTCCCTTCAGTTTCCCTGTCGCATGCCCGAAATGGGTACACGAAAATATGATGGTTGACCGAAAGTGAGTCTCTGGGAGACCTTCTCGACTCGGGAAATTGAAGCAACACGTGGAATTCTGCGTTGGGCCAAGCGCCCGCCCGCCAAAGAAACCAAGCTACGTGAGGCCAAAACCGAAAGATTCGTGACTCGGAGATTTCAGCATGTGCCAGGACCCTGAAAATGGCGGGCTTCCTTTTGGTGTCCAGTCTAAATCACGATTCAAACAAGTAGCCTCAAAAAAGCACACACCAATCGGGAGAAGCTATGTAAACACACGTAAACACCAAGGACTCCCGGTGGCGGTTTGGACAAAGCAACATGGGCTGGCCCCGGGTTGCCTTGACGTCTATCCGAATGTCTCACCGATGCAAAACCATAGCTTTCTGATCAGCAGTTCCAATTCAGCAGCGCCCAAAATCCATTGACTTTGGGTTACACCAAGATGCGTATAAAGATTTATATGGGGGTTTCTCAAAAACATGGGACCTTCCAGGTAGGTGGTGTCCTTTTTGGTGTCCTTCTTAAATACTATCCAACAAGGGGTCTGCTATTTTGAGACAGACCCATATAGCCCCCAAAGGGGGTTTTGGGCGCTCAGTTGACCAGACTCGTTCACGGCATGGAGACGTTTTACCAACTTCAGCGACCCTGCTTTTGAGACATGCACCTAAAGCTGATCAAGCGCATTTGCAGGTATGGGTTTTGGAGGCATGGATACTTATATACCACAGGCGGCATATACCCCCTATACAAGCAGTATACAAGCTCCATACCTCCAAAACCCTTACCTGGAACTACCCTTCATGTGATGCCGACTTGCTGGTTTGAAGCCATCTTTAGGTAGCTCTGGAGGCCAACCACTGTCATTCATGTTCGCAGCCCTTCTGATCATGTTTGATGGCTGAAGAGTACTTGCTCTGAACAGAGAAGTGTTCACTTTCAACGTGACCTTGTAATGATGCAAGGATGAAAGCGTCGGTGTCCCAGCATACGCCAAAGGAGCATTGATATCAAGCTAGTTCAGGCCTTGTACCCTTTCCCCTTCAATCATCGCCCCCACCAAAGACAAGCTGGATCTACATTGAACAAACAAAGGCTGATAAGTCATGCAACCCACACAACAAAGGCCCCATACAAGGACCCCTAAATCATTTCCTCTTCCGTGCGCGTGGAATGCAACTGCAGAGCGGCCCCATGCCAATTGTCATCCAAAAGGTGGTTCCGGCAAAAAAAGAGAGGAAAAACAAACACACACACACACACACACACACACACACACACACCCATGTTTGCCACGACGCCCCTGTCCTGTGCAACAAAATGCACGAATGGGATTCACTAACCCCAAGCTGGTTCGAATTGACAAGTTCGTCTTCATTCTATGAGAAAGATGACTCAACTTGGCTGTTCTGCCTCTGGAATTTCGTTGTGAGAGTTTTATGAGCATTGCTCCTCTTGCGTCAAAACGGTTGGTTTCCGTTTGGTTTTGCATATACCCTTGAAAGAGAGACGGACCCAAATGGAAAATCATGGGACCCACATGGCTTCCTGAAAGCCGTACATAGAAATATCGAGCAACGGGCTAGCAGCTAGGACATGTATCGCAGAGTAGTTGTTCATAGCAGAAACTCTTATGTTGAAATATTCTATCTGTTCTCTTTTTTATTCTACTTGTCATTTGTTCGAGTTATTCCAACTGTTTTTTTGTTTAATAGACTTTTGAAATGTGCATTTTCATTTAATTACTCTAAAAAATATATTCTATCTGCTAGCCCGATACTATAAAGCAATCTAACTTGTCGGGATTTGAAGGCAGACAAAAGCAAGCTCCAAAGAGTCCGGCCTCCCGATAGAGGCTAAACTGCGCCACCTTCATGTCTTGCTCCTGGAATTCCCTCTCCTTGCGCAGAGCGAAAAATGTGTCACACATCTTGCACCTGGTTGCGCAGAAGCTTAGCTGTGGGGAAAAAGGGCCTGCTTCTGTTTTGGTAGCTGATTTTAAAAGGACCTCCGTCCAAAAAGCAAAAAGGGGCATCACTGGAGGGGGAACTAAGCCCAACTCCCCCAAAATCTCCGAAACCTGCGTAGAAACTTACTGGATGACATCCCATAGAAGTCGAGGACGTTCAACTCGTCACAAGCTGAAAAGGAACCAGTTATAAAGTTTTAAGTTTCGAAGCCCTTTCGCGCAGTTAAAAAGGTTGGTGGGAATTGTTCCAAATCCGTCCTGATTCTTAGGAATCCTCTGGGCAAATGGCTGCTTTCACACACTTGGACTAAGGAATCTCCAAGTCAAGCAAGCAGCCTTTCATTTGTCATAGAGGTCACCCAGGCCGTTGAGGTCGGCCCAGCCCTTTGACTTTGTGACCTTTGGCTAAGGCTTGTCTCGGTCAACTCCAAGAGCTCAGAGCAGTCAAGCGTCAAGCCCTGCCTGAGACATGCGCCAAAAGAAGCTTTGATGATGTCTCTTTGTTGATATCGCTCGCTTTGGGGTTGCTTAGGGATATTCAAAGTCGGACTCAATCGCCGAGTTTGGGACATTCGGGTGTCCATATCCCATTTCGGGAAGCTGAAATCTGGACCTTTCACAACGCAGGCAAGCTACGGCCGGAAGCGGACAAAACGAGTGACATCCCGATCTCCTTTTCCAGGAGGGTAATTATTGAAAGACCAGAATTTTCAAAAGCCCAGCAGCTGTCCTTATCTACATTGTTGGGGAAGAAGACATAGGACATGACATGGGAATTCGGTGAGTGCACCCCCCCCCCTGCATTCCCCATGTCAGTCTGGGGTTTCCCTGTGTGATCCCCGTACGTTTGTCAACAACGCTGAGATTCGATTGTCGCGGTTGATGCAGTCCAACTCATGAAGTCCGAGGGGAACAATCCGGCCCAAAGCAGCTTGTTTCATCCCAAGGTCTTGATGCCTCCACGTGGTGAACCTAAACTCACCTTCGGAGCGACAAGGTAACATAGTCAAGGGACCTCATGGCATGGGGAGAATGCGTTCTGTGTTTTGGGGACCCCCAAGAGACATCCTGAAAGATAAGTCAAAATCCCACTTCTACTTGCATGACGCCTCTCCTTGCATGATTATAGTCAAGGTGAAACAAACCAATTCTTACTGGAGCTTCACGCAGAGTTGCTCTAGCGCCAAACTTGGCTCGTCCTGCTTCAGCTTCTTGTCAAACATGAAGCTCTTCCTGTTGTACTTGTAGAGCGCCTCCAAGTCCAGGCGGCTGAAAAAGGTGGAACCCCAAAAATGTCACAACCAAAGGTGTCCTTTTAGGGTAAATAAATGGCCCTGGTAGATGATTCAACCACCAGGTAAACCAGGAATCGCCATCATGTTTCGACCAAAACAACCAAAAAGGACACCTGTGGTCACAACAAATAACCCCGACAACTCAACCCAAATGAACGAACCCACTACAGCCAATTCTTCGGTAGCCTATAGGGAGGCTCAGCCATTTTCCCGCCAGTTCCAAACAATGTCTGTTCCAAAGGGTCGACATAAACTAGCAAGACAGGTGGCTCCATCCCTCGCCCAAATCCAGGTAGATGGCCTGGTGGTGACCCTGACCGCTCAAGACCCCTTCGTGATGGTGGCGGTAAACCATCCTTGGGTGGACTACTCCCACAACAACGAGGTGCCAGACGCCTAGAATGGTTCGGACGGTGGCTAGGAGCCGTGTTGGACCTTGTTGCAGACAATCTACAATCCAAGGATCGTCAAGGGCCATGGACAAGCCGCCAGCTACAATACCCTAACCGAACACTGCATATCTGGCGGACTGGCCGTTTGCAGCGCGCCGATCGGCTCAGAAAACCACCAAACAAGGCACTGAGAAGTGGGTGTTCCCAATCTCCAAAGAAACAGCACTCGGAGGAAACTTGAAACTTTTCAGGGGTCCCATTTGGATCGGGGCAAATTCTCTATTCCGAAACCGGAGATCAGGGAACTCCGCCGCAATTCTTCCACGCGCCGAGTCTTTTTCTTCGCATCTCTCGTCGGAAGCGTTGGCAACATCAATCCTCCAAGGGGTTGCTGCCGACTCCGGACCTGAAGGAGGTGCGGACCATCCATGGACACATCCAGGGGGTGAAATAGCTTTGGGGGGTTCTGTTTTGAGGGTGCCCTGTGTTTGGTCGCTTTTAGGGATCCCACGAGTTCAGACAAATTTAGGATAACGACTCCATCCTGTGAGTGAGCATGGCTTCCAGGGGGATCATGTTGGAGGGGAAGTGCTCCCATCAGCTTGATGAGCAGCTCGAGGCTTCAAAGCCCAATCTCCATGGGGGGCCTCCAAATGGCAGTGGTTGCCAAAAATAGGCGAACCCCCAAAATGGGTTGCCCTGGCAAGTGGAAACATAGACTAAAATCTGCGGTCCCCAAGTGCCCCAGTGGCTTAATCTTGACCCCTACCCAAATCGGCTTTCCTGCTTGCTTCCCAAATCGGCCCTGAACAGACGAGGACATACGAGGACCTTCGAAGCAAGAGCGATGAAGCGGAAACTAGACTACCAGCTGTCGCCGTTTCGGTGAAAACGACCTTGGTGGGTGTAGGGCCTAATGTCTCTGGTGGATACCTCATTTTTCGGAAGCATCCATGCAATGCCGGTTTCTGCTCTCTAGTTCACTAGACATCCACGGATGATTCGTTCTGCCAAGATGTTGTAGGTCTACAAAGGCTTTGAGTTCCAAAGTCAAATAGCGGAAGCTCTTTGTAAAATGACCAAAACCGATGGGCATTGCTATAGCTGTGGAAAGGAACCGCCCGCACTGTGCTGGCGAAATGTATACACCCATGTAAGAATCCCCGGCCATAGACAAGGCTTTCATGCCAGGGTTAATGTAGCCACGTAGACATAGGAACATTCATGAGTCCCTTGGCTGAAGCTTAAGTCCCATGTCCTTGTGAAGCAAACTATTGAGATTTTGACCGAGCCTCATGGGTGCCACAGTCACATCATGGCTCTCATATTAACACTTGTCTGCTCAGAACCATCAGGCGTCTGTTGATCATTCCTACATTCAGCCCAGGGTGTGAATCATTCGAACGGTGTAGTGAGGAGCTTTCAACATGCACATTAGAGAAGTGATTGTCTAGCGCCAGTCACCACAATAAAGTAGGTAGCCCTGCAGGTTCCTTACCTCTTGGTTTTACATGAACTGAAAGCAGCGCTTAGCCCCCTGTCCCCAGCGGTAGGGAGAAGAAAAGGGGCACGCGGTTCTCTCGGATGATTTCAAAGGGGCCTCCCAAACAAACGAAGCTGCAAACAGGGAGCAACCCACTTGGTTTCTTATTGCCCGGATCTCGCGCCAGCTTTTCCGGTCGCGTACGGATCTCGCTCAGCGGATGGCAGGCGGCACGATTTCGGCTTGCTGCTTCTGGCGCGTTCGAGATCGCTGGGCCCAAGTTGCAGCTTGCCTAGGGGAAACCAAATGCGTGGTGTCCGAAACTAGCTGCCCGAAAAAAGTAAAAAACGACACCCCCAAACTGGTAGCCTCAAAAAAGCAACGGAAAAAATACGTTTTGCACAGCTACTGGTGGGTTTCAGTAGAGATGTCACTTCCGGGACACAAAAACACATTTACTGACTTGAATCCGGGTGCCATTCGACCCTGGAAACCACACAGAGTCCTCGCCAGGACCTCCCATCGAAGAAAAGGAAAGTGGATGTGTGGGAGGCAATCCTTGACCAAGAATCGGAAGACCGAGCCATGCAAATCATAGGATCTCGCAAACGGAAACTCCGAAAAGCCTGAGGTTGCTTTTAAATTGCCCGTGAATGGGTTGGCCAACCCTGATCCGATTCAATTGGGAAAGCACAAAAGCGGCCCAACCGGGGAAGGGTGAGCATGGCAATGGTCCACTGGGACTGGAAAATCAACAATAGAATGCCAGCATGCTGAAGGCATTGTGGATGAATGCCCTGACATGCTCTGACATGCATGCTACGAGCTGATTTTTGGTCACTTCGGTGACTGGCCAGCTTGGGGCTCGGCATCAATTCGTTGCTACACGTGCTCAGCATGTGGCTGTGGTGGTCAAAAATAGGCTAACCCCAAAATGGAACCCTGGCAAGTGGACACGTAGACTAAAATCTGCGGTCCCCCGGTGGTTTAATTTGGACCCATACCCATCTTCAGCAAAACAAGCAGCTTTCCGAACGGAGCATTTCTGCCGATCACAAATGGCCCTGGCCAAAGTTGCCCTGGATTCCGCAAATGTATTGTCAAAACCAGTGCACTTGCGGTGTCCGGCTCTTAGATACTCCGTTTTGTTTCATGTGGGGGGTGGTTAAAAATGCCCATGATTTTTCATAGGGCCACTTGCAAAGTGAACATGAATTACCGCCATTATGTCCAAAGGGCTTGGCTGGCAACAGCCTGATGGTCCGAGTGACTCTGGAATAGAAGGGGCCGCCAGAACCCCCCCCCCCCCCACCCTGGCCGCTTCTGGAAATGCTGCGAAAAGGCTCGTGGGGTAAAATCTGTGGTCCCTATCCTGCAGGCTTAACTTTGACCCCATACCCATAAACTACTTGTTAGCGCTTGCTTAGCCTCGCAAAAACAAAAAAACACCTCGTCCACGCCCGAAAACCGTGCAAACCCGAGAACAAAGCGGCCTTCTTGGCCTTGCGCGCACCTCGGCGCGCAAAGAAGGCATGCATGCACCTATTTTCCATCACCTGGTATGAAGCCCTAGCTCATTGTTATTGATCCAGCCCTGTATGGGAAATCAGCCCCTTTCCATGATTCGCCATGGGTTCAACGCAAATTGGTGGTCAACAGTCCCAAGCCTTTTCCGTGTCGTAAGCAAAAAGGTCATGAACTTGCCATGACGTTTTTTTTGTTTGCTTTTTTATGGCTCTGTTTCGAAAGTTAATGGGCTTTGGGTACTGAAAAAGAACGACTGAGGTACATGGACATGATTTCCCCGGAAATATTCCCAGGGACCGTGCACCGTGGCTTACTGCAGGAACTTCTGGGGTTGGCCCACAGGGCTCTGTGGGTCCCGAAAATTATCGCTGCCATTGGGTATTAATGTTGACCCCTGCTTTAGAAAAACAACTCCAGATATTCAAGAAATCACCCTGGAGGAAAGGAATCCTTTGTAGAAAGGGAACCCCTTCGATAACAAGTGGGGTTTATTCGTCAGTCATTAGAGCGACTCATGGAGCCTTCCCATTTCTGAGGTCAAAGCCCACGATGAGTCCCTTCCGCATGTCCGCGATATGGTTCAGCAGAGCCTCCAAAAACGCCGCGGGAAGAAATGTCCGCGTCAGCCATCGGCAGGGCAAATGCCATACCAAAGAGATATGCATACACATACATGTATATATATATATATATGTATATATACATATATATATATACATCCACCACCTATATATATATACATATAAGTATAAATGTAGTCAGACACACACCCATGCAAGATGTGCAAAGGTGGACAGATGGATCATGGGAGGCGAGCACACACATACATGTATGTATGTGTGTATGTTTGTATGTGTGTATGTGTGTATGTGTGTATTTGTGTATGTTTGGTTGTATGTTGTATGTTTGTATGCATGTATGCATGTATGCATGTATGCATGTATGTATGTATGTATGTATGTATGTATGTATGTATGTATGTATGTGTGTATGTGTGTATGTGTGTATGTGTGTATGTGTGTATTTGTGTATGTGTGTATGTGTGTGTATGTATGTATGTATGTATGTATGTATGCATGCATGTATGTATGTATGTACGAATATATATATATATATGATATAGACACATACTATACATGTATGTAACATATATATATATATATGTGTTCATGTCATACACCTCAGTGTAACCCCCATAAAACCAGATCGAACCCTGCCACAATGGCAAGTAGTTGATTCGGGTTTTGGCACTAAATTTTCAGTTGCACGCACCTGGTCATCCGTGAAGACTCAATGGGGTGAACATCGCACTCATGTGCGGGGGGGGGGGGTGCCTTTTTTGTGAGCGGTACCTGTTTCGTGGTGTTAAAAGAAAACCAAAACCAAAACTGCCAATTTGGAGGGAGGGTTTCCAAACAAGACACAGTCCCATACTAACCCTCATCTACCCAGCTTTTGATTGTTGCTTTGTCAATTTTCCTTGTGGCGTCGTTGTCGCGCAAGCCAACAAAAAACATGTTCTGAGAGTCTGCTCCATATCTAGTGAACTTACAATGCTTTTTGTTCAGCCCCCTAGCAAAAATGACACCAGAACCAAACACTAACAAACGTGGAACCATGCTGCCATGTCAGTGGCTTGGGTGCCCAGTGAGCAAAAGCTGCGCCCAGCCGGGCATCGAAGAAGCTCGCAACAAATGGCAAGTCAGAAAGAGTCTAGCGCCCAAGGTGGTCGGCTTCGGCTTCTCGTGGAAACAAAATTGGAGGTGCCGGTTCTGACGATTCGTTGCTCGACCAAGACATCAAAATCAGAAACACGGTAAATCCAATTTTGCACAATTCTCTAGCAGTCTACGGCCTGTGTACCAACCTCTCCGAGTCAATCAGCGCCTGTCGATTAGCACACACGATTTGGGGTTGCACTGCGTTCAACGCTCTGTTTCGATGGGAGCAAGCAGGACCTATGTGCCTGCTCCATCGTGCAGTCGCGTGAGGTGGTCTTTCTCAAAGAGGAATTCCGAATTCCCATCCGGGTGCATACTGCGTTCCCCGAAAGAGAGGCCGAGTTGGGATTTGCCCAAGGAGTTGGGCTAGAAAACCCGAAGGAGAGGAGCCTTCTCCTTCTCTCAGGGGACGCCTTGTCAAGCCCCAACCTGTAAAAGGGGATCCCCAGGCCTCTCTGCCTGTTCTCTGCTTGACGCTGCACCTCAGCTTCCCGGACTTTCAAGTTGAGTTCCTAAGGCAGGTGACAACTAAACCATCTGGCAATACCGGATTGACACGCAAATCCCCCAAAATGGGCGGAGTCTAAGGCGACTCCTCTGGCAGTTGATGGTAACTGTCTGGCGACCGCTGGAAGCTGGCCCAAGCAAATCCAGGCTCATGTTCCTTTTGCGCAAGCTGCGTGTTGTTTTAAAAGAAAGGTGCAACTGTTGCCACATGAACATGGCAAATCTAGGTTTGGGGCCCTTTGGTGGACATTTGGGGATTCATGGCCAACCACTTTTCAGGTTCCATGTCTGAATCCATAGGCAACGAGAGGGCCGGAACAGTTCTAAGCTTTCGGAGCCCTGAATGTTAACACCAAAATGCAGCCCGCTCTCTGGAGTCTGTTCTTGGATGCATGAGTGCAATTTAAGAGGAATTGGACCCTTGGTGGACATCAGAACTAATAAATAACTTATATAAACATATATGTATATACCACCACCCGCCATTCAGATGGTGTTCCCCGAAAAACTTTCAGTCCATCTTAACGGGACCTGAGCTGGTGATTTCCCCTGTGGATTCCCTCCAAACCCCACGCTTGCAAACTGAATTTAAGCAACCCCCAGGACCTTCATAAGGGAATGAGCTCGTTTTACCCCCGGATTGCTAATCCTCAGTTGCCGGTTTGGATGGGTGGTTTAGATTGGTGAGAATCCCTGGTTCTTGGAGATTTTTGGGAAGCTACCCCCTGACATCCAAACCACTGGGGTGCAAACCAACGTGGAAAAGAAGCTCCGAGCGCCGCGCTTGAAAACCAGCGGCATCTCTTTGTGCCCGAGACCTCCGTGAGACCGGGTAAAACCAACCCCGCTGAACAACTCTGGGGAAAAAACCGCTGCATCCCTGGTAAGGTACAAAATGAAGCAAACTCTGGTGATATTGAAAAATGAAGCAACGCCCGTACGACAAAAGGTGGAGAAACAAAGCATAACCAGGTGTCAGGGAGCTGGGTACCAAACTAAAGTGAGTACAAAGCTTTCGAGCAAAACCATATCTTTGATATTCGACTAAAGTGCCCATGGCAAAACACAATGACAGTGCCCCAGTTGAGCACAGTCTCAGGAATTGTGGCTGTTCTGATGCGCAAGTGCTTCACGACATGTGAAAAAAGTATGCCAGGATTCAGGATGGATCTATTTGATATGTTGTCGCGCGTTTCAAGTGGGTGTGTTCTGTGAGGGTGCCTTTTTTAGTCTGTCTGGCCCTAAGGAACACCTAAAACAAACAATTCTGGCTCTTGGGGCATCCCTCATTTAGAGACAGGCTGCATGTTTTCAGTAGCGGAGATGGGAACACAATGTCCAAATCAGGAATACCCAGTAAGGAGGATCACTAGTCATGGGCAAAGCGGCAAACCCACTGTGCGAAGCAGATGTGACTTGTGCAAGTATACCAGTGGTGTTAGCTACTTCAAGTCTATAAGTTCTGTTTCATGAGGTACGTGACATGCGCATGACAAGCAATCGTCAAAAACAAATGAACTTGCCTTTCACTAGGGAACCTGGACAAATCGAAGTCAGGGCCTGTCGTTGAGGTTTCTTTGAAGAACCGCCATGGCTTCCAAGTCAGTAACCCCTAATTCAGTTTCTTGGGGTTTGGATTGGTGGTTTCTACAAGAGCCAGAAGTTCAATTCCTCAAGCCACTAATGCGCCCGTGGTTTCCGTTTAAACCAACCCCAACAAAGGTACCCTCAAAACACGCACGCCCGCCCGCCCGCCCGCCCGCACACACACACACACACACCAACACACACAGCCATGCGTTTGTTTCGTATTCAAAACTCGAGCCTAAGAAAGCCCTGCGCTTTCCGTAGCTACAGTTTTCAAAAGATGTCCAAACACCAGCCCGTGAGTCGGGACCTGGCTTCGCAGGAAGGTGTCGATTCTGAGCGTCAAAGTCACTTTTCAATAAGAAGACGAAAAAACAGCCACCAGGAACCTTTACATGTGGGGCACGCTACGCTGAAGCCAAAAAACGGTGTTGTTGCGCTGTTTTCGGGCCCAACAGAAACCTCGTCAGATCACGCGGTCCCGCGGATTGGCGCTTCCTCGGCTGGGGCGCGTGGCCAACTGGCCGGACGCTTGACAGGCCTGCCTCATAAATAGCTTGTCCAGGCACCAATGTGAGCTCCAAATGACGCGCTCAGCCCTGCGCAAAGGAAGCGCATGGTCCCGCGCTGATTCCGCGAGTAGGGCTGCAAACGTTCTTGTTAGCGTCGGAATAACTGGTGCAATTGTCGTTGCCAAAAAATCGGAGTACTTTCGCCCGGAATAAGAGTTGGACCCGGATTCAGAGGCAGATCCAGCGTGTCCAAAGGCAGATCCAAGTCCCCAGACAGGGACTCAAGACAAGCTTTTGTCGGGGAAATGTCTTCCTGACCTTGCTCAGAAGCTTTCAGGTGTTGCGCTGGCACTCTGTGGGGTACCTGTTTTTCTTTCACCCTTCTGACATGCTGCCCCGGAATCGGACGAGGCAGGGGCCGGAGGTCCTCTAGCGTTTTACCGCGCCGAGAGCGGGTGGGGGTGCGCATGCAGCTGCGGAGTAAGTGAGGTCCTGCGCTGGTCGCGCAGAGGCCCCGCGCAGGTCCCGCGCGAGGATGGGCCAACACTTCAAATCCACGCAATCTACGTTGAAAAGAACAACGCTGCGAGTGGCACCCTTCCGGGACAGTACCGAAACGGGGCCCGGCGAGTTCAACATTGGCCCGCCTGCGAAAGACGTGCGCGCCGTGTCCCGGACATCAACAGCATAACAGCATGACCCCAGAAGTGGGCCCACAAAAACAAAAGATGTTTGGCTTCACTGCTGGACAATTCCCGAACCAGTACACTCCCAACTGACATCGATACTTAGCATCAAGAAACGATTGGAGGAACCCCTTGGCTTCCAAGAGACACCGAAGTTGAACGATCCAGTTCCGAGCCCAAGCGGCGCCAGGGGTTCTGTGGCATCTGCTCCAACCTCTGCACGAACTCTTCTGCTGGGTCCTCCGGGGCACCTCCAGGAATTCTCAAGACGACGGGAAAAATCGAATTGAACGAGACCAGAAAGCAGAACAACACGGTGCTCGTGTTTTCTCGTTGTTTTTCTTCTCTTTTTTCTCCCGGAAAGGAACAAACCGGTGAACAGTTGCGACCAGTGGCCGTAGAAAAAACCGGGAGCGTAAAAGGAAACCAGTTGCGGGAAAGAAACAAACGACGCTCGGTCGGGAAAGAAAAAATTACTTCGCTTCGAGCAATCCCCGCCCTCCACACGCACAAGCTTCCGACCGTGAACACGGTTGTGTGATTTCAAGCACGGTTTTCGAGTGGCTTGGGGCCTATGACTGCTCAACAAGATTTGCATTGAGAGCCTTATCCACCTCTCTGCGTGTCAAACTGTCAAACTCCACTTGTCTGCGAGCCGATCTCGAGAACTCAGACATCAGTTCCGCTAAGAAAAGCCAAGCCCCTTCCAAAACGAAACCCAACGGGGGATTAAACGAAGCTCCTTATTCACAACCCAAAGCAACACAACAGCATCACCCTTTCCGAGCCTCAAAACACGAAGGCACCAACATGAAATGTAAACCCAACTGTGCGCCGGGCGGAACATTAAGCAAAACCAGACTGGTAAGCTGCTCTGGCGGGATACTGGCGGGATCCAATGGCGAATAATGGCGCCGCTCCGGCTCGATACTGGCCGGATACTCGGCAGGATCCACTGGCAAGGGACACTCAGCGGGATACTCGGCGGGATTCATTGGAGAGTTAGTCTGGGATACTCAGCGGGATACTCGGCGGGATCCACTCGCGCTCTGGTGGGATACTCGGCGGGATCCACTGGCGGGCTGCTCTTGGTGGGCTACTCGGCGGATCCACTGGCGAGCTACTCTGACGGGATACTCGGCGGGATCCACTGGCGAGCTACTCTGGGATACTCAGCGGGATACTTGGCGGGATCCAGCGGGCTGCTCTGGTGAGATACTCGGCGGGATCCACTGGCGAGCGGCTCTGGCGGGATACTGGGCGGGATCCACTGGCCAGCTGCTCTGGCGGGATACTGGGTGGGGGCGTGGTGTAGAAGCTTCGCAAACGCGGATTCCAACATAAAATCTAACAACCCCTTCCTGCCGGGTGGAGAACTAAGGAAAACTCAAGGAAGCTGGTAGACTCTGCCGAGTCGCTCCGTCCTGGAAGCTTTCTAATGTTGGTTTGCTGGAACTGATGTTGGTTTGCCACGCTATCTAACGGGAATACCAATCAACTCCAAGTGCCATGCTTTAGGACCGAGTCCACAAGTTGACATGAGATTTGACAATTCACATGACTCGAGGGCATAGGACTGGATCCTGGAAGTCCAACACGTTTTTGTTCAAACAAGCTGCGTCAACCCTTTGATTTTATGATAGAGCTGAAGCCCGGGCATGGACGTACAAACTCCAATCGTGCCCCCAAATCAATGGAGAACTCAGCAAAGCATGTAACTTGAGATCGATTGAATGAGCTAAACTTTGTTTGCTCATCTCGCCCCCTTGTTACTTGGACGGGCAAGCCTCACCTTTGACTTACAGAACTATCCGCTTTGGTGGAGCTGACTTGTTCGTTGGGGGCTCGCCCACTCTCCAGTTTGCCATAGAGTCAACTTGTGGTTTCCTGCCATCCCAAAAGGATTCAATTTGGGTTGGCTTGGGGTTTTTGACATGAGAAACAGCAGTCACGGGGGGTCTAGTTGGGGGTCCAATGGGTCTTGAGAAACCGAAACTGGCTGGTGCATGAAACCTCCCGTTTGCGATCCGTCTGCTTGCTTTGTGGAAAACTAGATAACTGATCCCTGCTCGTGTGCGATCCGTCCCCCAAAAACCAGCCAGTGTTGCGACAGACCCTGCCGAGAACGAGTCGGACGCCTCTTGGCTTTGGCTTTGAACAACCAACTACCCCAAAAAATGGCTTCGGATGGCGATTCGGATCGCAGCAACATTTGGAACAAGGAAACAACCCAAACACGACGTGCTCAAAACAGCCTTTGAACAGCCCAGGCTATGGAATATGGCAAAGTGCAATGACATCGCAAGTCAGTTCTTCGGTTGCCTGAAGCAACGCTGTTTCCAAACAATTGGCGACACATCCTGGCGCGAAACTTCATTGAAAAGCCATCTGTGAAGAATATGTTTGGATGCATCCATCGATGGGCGTTCCAATTTCGAACTCCTGGCCATGAATCTTGATGTAAAACAGTTCCAACCCAAAAGCCGGATTGGATTCCTTCGGAAAGTGTTTTTCGTCCGGACAATGTTTAACCACCTTCGTCAAGTTGTCATAGATCCCATCTCTGTCTCTACAACCAACAGGGGAAACAAAAACCAAGTCCTCACGCACATGGCAGGATTCAATTCGACTCCGGAGCCCCAGCCTCTAGGCTGGCGCTTGGGAGTATCCATCCTCATTTCGCGCGTTTCGGAAAATCCCTGTGAACCTCCATACGAACCAGGGGTTCAAAGCCCAAACACTCCAAACCCGCAAGGGGTTACCTGAGTAGCTGTTATCTGTGGAAAAAAAAAACACCAAAAGCTGCGATTGCCAAAGCTCGGACCCAAGTCAGGATAGTCTTGCGGTTGGCTTTGCATGGACAGCCCGTCCTTCCCGGGTGGAGAAGGCTGCGCAAAATGATATCACTTGAAATCTCGACTTCAATGAAATTCAACCAGCAGACTCGGCGACAAAAGCAACCGAACCGTTGATCGCCGATGTCGTGTATGGCTGCGTTGGGAACGTTTCTGATTATTTTCTCAATACTGTTCTACCCCTCCACTCAGCCTCGATCGGGTTCGTCATGCACTTCTGTTCCTGCGTGAGTTCAGAAACTTCAGAGGGACCACCAATCAAACAGTTGATGAATTTAAAGAAGTGCTCATACGCTGTTGTGACTTTGCAAACATGAAACATGAAGGCAACACGGATCCTGGATCAATGAGCCAGTGATCAAGGTACAAGCCGATTCACTGGTTTTGATCGGCGGAATCAGCAAAATGCACTAGAACTCCACCTCGCAACGTAGCTGAGGAAGGTGCCTTGAGGAAAATGTCCGGTGGACATGGTTCGGACTTTTGGAACCAATTTGGGAGGGGGAAACCAACCATCAAGAATTGCCACATGGTCTGTAGCTTCTCAGGTTCCATAGGACGGAGGGTAATTGCACCAACAGTAATTATCTGTTGGGAAATCCTGAAATACCTGGAGAATTGCCCAAAGCCTCCATGCAATCGAATAATCTGCCCAGTGATGCCATGCCGTATGTGAGTTGACAAATCACCTTGACCAGCGCGACGGGCATCCAGCCAAACAAAAATCAGCCCCTTGTCCCAAACCCAAACTGGGCTGTCCTCAGATCCCCTGCTACAAGTTTAACTTTTAGTGAGTTAAATTCGGAACCCCTGCTAATCCAACTAAAAACGACGAAGAACCTAAGGAGCCGAACGATTCGTTGGTTCCGAACCGCCAAGCAAAGGGAGGAAAACATTTCTACTCAACTGGAGAGACCAGTCCGGAGAACGCCGGATGCTTACTGCATCGCAGCCACTTGGTGAGTACCACAGTGAGGTCTGCCCCCGTATCCGCCAACCACTTGATGCCCTGGCGCAAAGGGGGCGAGCTCGAACCGAAAATCTAAGATGAAGACCGGCGATTAAGTAGAAGACCATTTTGGTGGAGAATTGCATCCGGGGTATCTCCGCCAAGCATGTTGCATGGGGTTCCCAATTTCAATTCACATCTTGAGTGAATAAGGCGACCACAAAATCAAGTCTTGCAGTCTGGCGTGAGCCTCAGAAGACTCGGGATTGCAAAAATGAAAAACAGAAGCACGAATTCCAGCAAAACATAATGCAGATGCTCAGGTACTTCCTTGGTAGACGCAACACACAAACCTTGCTTTAGGTCCTTGGACATATACATGGCGTTTTCCTCGCGTTCCCTTGAGTCCTGATAGACTAGCATGCAACTGCATATCCTACCCACAGTGAATGGATTCCAGCTTTGGGCCGACAACTTTCGGAAAATATGCAGCACGCTGTTCAGGCCACAGGGAACCACCCCAAAAGATGTCTGGAGTCGGTCAAAGTTCTCTGTGCTGAGCTGAAAAATGGGCAAAGGCTTGTTCAGCGGCTTGTTGTTTGCCAAGGCGTTCACGAATGCCTATGTCAGTCACCATAGTGGCAGCAACTTCCTTCTCAAAGATGTGAATTGATAAGCTCGGCGCTTGACGCAAGCACTTGATGCAGTGAAACTTGCGGCCTTTGTGTGCCAAGGGTCGTGTATCTGAGCATGCACGTTGTAGAACGCGTCGTTAGCATGCATTGGCTTGGTTTGCATAGTGTTGTTTTTGGTTTCAATGCTGCATCTTCACGAGCATGCAGTTTGTCTTTTGTTTTCTTCTCTCCGCTGAGGGCACACGCTTGGAAGTGGGCAGACTGCCATAAACTTGCAATCTCCGCAAAAGTTTCAGCTCATTTGTACACATGATGTTTTTCTCATGACTTGGTGTGTGACTTTGTCCTTCACCCCATTGGGTTGCGGAGCTTTCTTGGAATCCAAACAAGCTTTCTGGGGTTCCCTACATTTCCCCTCCCGCCACAACTGGCAACCAAAAGGTGATGTTTTAACCAGGACCAGCACAAGTGGATTTCCATGAGCAACAAATGATTTGTTTCTCGGTCCTTGAATTATGGGAAACCTGTTCAAACCAAATGGTTGCGAAACGCTTTTGGGTTGGTACTTCTTATTTGTGGCAAAGGGAAACCAACAAGACAATCGTTGCGCCCTTTTAGGGCACTAAAACAGGGGCCGCTGGATATCGGAGTCCCTTTCAAGAATTGCAATTAACTGGTGGTTTTCATTTAAACTACCACTCTTGGAGGTTCCAAAAAAGGAGATGGAGGACACCCCATAAAAAGCATTAAGCCCCAAATATGAGCAAAATAAATCGGCGGTCGCATTTAACACGTTTCGCGGTCCTGGAGGTCGAAGTCTTGGAAGGGCTTTGAGCCATCCACAAGGTAGAAGAGCTGTGCTAAGGTGTTCCCTAAGCAATCGACAAGAACACATCCATCTGGGGGTTGATCAAAAGGTCCGGTAAACATGGGATGACCAGTGGGGAAATCGCTAAGCATCTCAAATCGGGAAGTCTGGGTGGGGGTATGGTTCGGTAGGGCCCGAGGTATGGCTTGAGGGTATGATTTGGGGTATGGCTCGCAGGAACTGAAACTGCTTAGCCGCGCTGACGATCTGCCATTAGCGACTTTTTCGCGCGCGGTCACAGGGTCACGTGCAGAAACAAAGGCATGGTTCGACGTATAGTTCGGGTATGCTTTGGGGATGATTCGAAGCAAGGCTTTTCTGCCGTAGAAGAAGTAGTAGTAGTCATAAGTACTTGTAGTAAGTAGTAAGTAGTAAGTAGTAAGTAATAAGTAGTAAATAGTAAGTAGCAAGTAGTATGTAGTACGTAGAAAGTAGTAAACAGTAAGTAGTAAGTAGGCTCCATCCAAGAATTGCACGTGGTTAGCAGCAAAGGGCCAGGCCCGGCTGACAACAGGTCCCCACACGAAGAGAGATTCAAAGCCGCAATTGGAATGGGCAGCTGGTTGCGCATGCGGTTCCAATAGCCCTCAATCAAGACATTGGGGGACTTGGGTGCTATTTAACAGCAGTGGCTTAGTGGCTCAGGCGTGCGTGATGACAAGGTTGCGACCTGAATATGAAATGTCGAACCTTGTCACAAAAGGCGAGAGGACCAAAAAGCACGCTGCTGCAGAGGCGGCGAAAGGGCGGCGAAGTCGGCCAAAAAGGTGGCAGTCCCACAAGAAACCTCTGTTTAGAGGCTCTTGGTTCCTGTAAGGGGCATGTATAAATTTGAGCGCCTTCTGTGAAGCTGAGTGAGCTCCCCCACGCACCTCACATGCCACACTGTCCTTGCAGCCAAGGCGTCTCCAACACCTTGGCTGCAGCTTCTTGGGGTAAACATCCTGTAGCTGGTTGCTTAGATTTAACGGAAGATGGCTTCATCTTTGTTTCACCATATGTTTCCGTGAGTCCTCTGGTGGTCGGGATTTTTCCGCGAGTACTCCATTGAATCGACCCTAGACTGGTAATTTCAACGCGCTGACACTTTCCAATGACTCCCCTTATGCCTCTGATCAGCATGTGAGGAGTGCGTCAGACACGCAGCGTTCTTCTCAGATTGTCAATCTAGTTTGACTCCACCCGTGACTAAATACTCGATTTAGAAAGTGTTCACCACCATCACCCGGATGAAGGATGGCTTTGTCGCACACTCACAAACAAGCACATGCACATGCGCTTCTGCCTGGGACGCCGACGCGGCGAGACAAGCAGGGAAGGTTCCTGCAATCGCCCCCGTGTCCGGTCTGAGGTTCGACTTCATGGGGGTTTGGTGTCAACAAAAGGCCCACGCCGGGCATTCAGAGTGCCTCAAAAACAACGGTAACCAGAATGCCACTATGGGACACCATGCTCAGCTATTTACACTAAAACGCGCACGCTTGCTCGCAAGCACGGGGCACGTTCGCGCTCTAAAAGAAATACCTCCGCACTTGCGCAAATTACTTCCACTTAGCCGAGACACTGGCAACGTCTCCGCGTTGTCCACGCCGCCTTGCGACCACGCGTTTTTGGCTTTGCGAAGCAGCTTGTGCAGCCGTCCGTCTGCTCCAGTCCAGGCCCGAGCGGTGGACAAAGCGAGAGCCTTTGTGATTGCCCTCCCTGCGAACGCAACCACCCAGGCTGCGCAAGCTCAATATTTTTTGCGAATCGAACCACGGGGGATGATGATTTCTTTTGTTGCAGCTCACTTTCAATCCATGGCGAACGATCGCGTTGTGGATGTGCACGGGAAGCTTCCTCGATAGCTTTGAGTGACGAAGGCGTTGCTGCACAGCGCGGCATGCCATCAGATTGGGATGAGCCTGCAAAAAGGGGAAGAGTGTCGCAAAACTTTTTGCTGTGTCTTGATGCCAGGACTCGCTTGGCGCTGGGCGGGGCATGTGTGCGTGCGCGCATGTCATGAAGCTTGGCGTGCGCCAAATGCGCTTTGAGCAAGAAAGAAACCAGCGGGATTCACTTCAGCAAGCACGCTAACTGTATCAAGTCCCCCCACTAAACTTCGCCAGTTTTTTGATGTGTCGCCAACAATAAGGGGGAATCACGAACTTACTTCGCAACAGCAGGCCGCGCATGCATCACGCATGTTGGCAAATGGAAACGCCTTGCTCAGGTAGCTATGCCCTCTGTTCCCATCTCTGGTTTCCATGGCGCTCGATCAAATCAAGGGGCCGTGCGAGTGCAGTCGTGTCTTTTTTTTGTAAGGTGCTGCACTCCTTGGTTCCTGTAAATTCTCAGGGAGATCCTGAAGGGCAACCGTGTTTGCTGATGCGTGGTCACTTCATGCGTGGAAAACGGTCAAACAGCGCGATTTCATGGCAAAGGGTCCCATCACGGGTGGCCTTACCAAAGAAGAAGTAAGTGCAGCCGCCTGCGCAACAGTGCGCTACCGCAACAGCAACAACTCGTTTTCTCCAATTGTTAACGTCAAATATTGAATCACGATTGAGGGTGTAGCGTCAACCTACCTGCCCGCAAACCTGAAAAGCACAAGCTACGTTTGAGCTGGTGCCAGTCAGGCCTTACACCATGGAGCTTACTCTAGGTCGGAGAATGTAAGGGAAACCTGCATACCCCGCAAACCCTAAAAAGCGCCAGCCGTGTTTTTTGTGGAGCTTCGAGCAAGCCTCCGACGCCTTTCTTTGGAACCCTGTGATCGGCTCCTTTGCCCCCGCTATGGGCCCGGCTTCTTGAGAAGAGCCAGGGGCAGGACGCACGCAGGCCAAAACTGTCAGCCAGCAGCACGCTTGAGGCCACTCGGTCTTGGCCTGGTTTCTTGAGAAGAGTCGGGGACAGGACCAGCAGGACGCATGCAGGCCAAATCTGTCAACTCCTATTTGCGCAACACCTATATTACTTTCACACCAGCCAGCGGCATACTTGAGGCCCCGCGTGCTGTTGATTGACTTTTCAGCCTGCGTGCGTGATTGCAGTCCAACACTTTAGCAAAGCCAGACGTTCTTGAGCAGGGGTTGTTTTTAGTAAATATGTTCCCCTAATATCAGTTTGTGTTCAGTAAGCCAAGTTTACAAAATGTTTGCGATTCTTGTGAACTTATCCTATGAGTACTCTGGGCCTGCGTTGGGTGCTAGTAGTAGTAGTAGTAGTCGTAGCAAGGAGTAGTAGTAGTAGTAGTAGTAGTAGTAGTAGTAGTAGTAGTAGTAGTAGTAGTAGCGAGGAGTAGTAGTAGTAGTAGTAGTAGTAGTAGTAGTAGTAGTAGTAGTAGTAGTAGTAGTACTACGGGTGTGATTCGCACAGGTCGAACTTCCATCCTTTAATAAGCCTTGCGCGCCTTAAAAAGGCACGCACCCATGTGTATGTCAATGTATATATGTCCCACATGGGAGAAGTTGTCCATGGCCAGGAATATTGATCTCACCCCATATCTCTTTGTGATGGCGCCGTGTTTGGGGTGGCGAAAAAAGGAAACCCAAAAGGACACCAGTCATATTTGGGATCCCCTATTTCAAGACGCACGCATATCGACACGTAACTTGAACTACCGCAGCGTTACGCCAACACCAAACTCCGCTTGGGGGGGCAAAACGTTAAAAGTGACAAACAAGCGATAATCCACCCACCCCACGTGGTAGCATAATCCCTTGTAGCCTTCAAACAACATGACTATGGCAGCCAACATGAGGAAGCGTGATTGACTCTGCCGTGTGAACTGTGTCAAGGCCAAAGCTTCTTTTTTGGGTCAGGTTTGCTCAAGAGAAATCATCCAATACCTGTTCTAAGAAGTTGATGACCAACCCTACCAACTACAAATGGGAATGTGGGTTACTAGTAAACCGAAATTGTGCAACTATCCAGCCCTTGATATTGCCAACCCCAAAGTTACGCTCGCCTGGATGATTGGTCACAAAAAGCTTAATCTGATTGTTTGCCACAAACATGGTCCAAACCCAAAAGGGCGATTAAAGTCTCGTAGCTCAGGTGACGTCCAATGGCTCGCTTCCAAGGGGCGATGGCGCACGTAGGCCGTCAAGACCTTGCTCATCTGCTTCAGCGCCCTGCCCTTCCCTGAAACGATGGCTGGCAGTGAACCAAACTCTTGGCACCCAACTCGGTCCGCGCAAAATAGGTGATTCTGGCCAGTCGGCGACCCACATGGTCTAAGTTCCCTACAAATCCACCGGTGATTTTTGAAGCTACCCGGTCTGAGGCAAGTATATGTCTTTATTTGATTGAAAGATTGAAGGTAACGGATGCCAATTTTGGAAATCCCCTATCCATCAGACCCAAAAAAGGAAGCGCGCTCTGCCGAAGAACTTGTCACACCTTCCCTATTTCGGCTCTTGCCAATTCAGAAGGAACAAAACAAAACAAAAAACCAAAACGAGATGTTGAGACGCCGGCGCGTGTTTGACAACCCCGAAAATGTCGCTGACAGTGGTCCAGATGTCGGATGATTTGCGACGAAAGACTCGATGTGAATCACCAGGGCCCAAACAGGACGAAGGAAACCACCAATTTGTTAGGGTCTCATATTTTGAGACAAGCCCATAGAGTGTCAAAATATTTTCTCGGTGTTGCCAAGGGAAACACAATGGAAACCAAATGAAAAAACCAAATGGAAACCAAATGGTTCTGGGGCTGTCTTTTCTCCGGAGCAGCAGCCCAGATAGGTTCCGGGGAGGCCATGATCGGTGGTTTGCTTCCCGGGCTGCGGTTGGGCCCAAGCACAAAAAAGAGCACCTATCACCTGAGCTTATTTTGAGGGTATTCTTTTTGTTGGTTTAGAAACAGCCAGAGCACGGTCCAGTTCTCATTCCCGTAGTATCATTAGAGTGATGTTGTACAGGGGTCCCTTTGGTGAACAAAATTCTAGGTAGGGATTTGCCACCACCAATTACTTTTAGAGAGCGGCCGGGCATGGGGCCTGGAGTTGTGAAAGCATCTTTTTTAGGACTTGCAGGACATTTGACCTTCACAGCAGAAGAAATAATGATCTAGTTGTGATTTTAAGACATGTTGCACCCAGGATGAACAAGCAAAGCTCTTTTTTATCCTCTGGCGATCAACTATCGTGATAGAACAACTATCCACCAGTACGCTCTATGGGTATGAACACGTTCCCTACTACTCAAAACTTGGCCCTTCTGCATATTTAATGTTCCTAATTGTCTAATATATTCACCTTCAACTTTCCGTAGTTGTTCTATATTTTGAATATCGTTTAATTCTATTAATAGTTCAAGATAAAAATTATTAACACCTAATTATCTCATACTTGTATAAAGCAGTCTATCTTTCTTACCACAACTATTCATTACTGACCTATGCTTTGCCATTCTTTTTGATAATGGTTGACAAGTAGAACCAATATAACAACTTTCATTTATGGTATTCAAAATCTTATAAATCTTTGCTTTGGAATAATCCATAACTATTCTTATATGCTCTTTTTTCTTTAAATATTTTATTTTTACATAATCTCCCTTACAGGTTCAACACTTCTTGAAACATCTTTACCAGCATCGCCATAACCAGTCTTATAATCGTGATTTATCAATGGGTTTAAACTTCCAGTTGCTACTGTAATTGCCCCACGGTCTGCCACTGATATTGGGTCTAATATACTTCTGAAATTAGTATAACTATCATCATTGTTGTTTGACATTGAAATAAAAGGAGCACCGTAAGTAGTTAATCTAATATTTCTATCAGGGTTATTTTGCAAATATTTAGCACTCGCACTACTACCCAATGAATGTGAAATAACTTCAGTTATATTATGGTTTTCACCAAGTATATCACTAATATCTCTATACCTTTGACTGTATGAACTTAAACCAAATGGAATTGTAATATCACTTAAAATATCATTAATATTAGATATAATATTTTCACCAAATGTCCCAGCAACATATAGTTTATTATTATCTAAATAATAACCTTTACCATTTTATATGCTTTGTTTAATCCTTCTGTGTCAGAAAAATTATTATTATATTTAGGTTTGAATAATGACTTTTCTTGTTGCATTTCATTAATTATTTTTCTATACATTTCGCTATGACCTTGATGAAGTGGATTGTATGATTTTAATTTTCCTTCTTTTAAATAATATTTATTCTTCACTATATTAATTATTGATATTTTTTATCTAATTAATTAATATAACTATGGCAAGATTTAGAAAATATATCTTGACACACGACATAGAAATCTAAATGAAAGTTTGAGCACTTCTGACTTTGTTATAGATTTACCAGAAACCCAAGAAACAGGAGCAAATACAAAACTATATGTCCACGAATTATCGATACCTACTACTATTTATCCGATTGAAGAAAATGTAAATAATAGATTATATTTAACATTAGGAGGAATATTAACAGGAGCGCCAGTATATTATTTTATTGTAGCACCAGATAAAGGTAGTTATGTAGGTAGTGAATTAGCAACCGAATTACAAAATACATTGAACACTGCTACTAATGGAACTGATGGAAATAGCGACTTTTTTAGTTGTAGTTATTCATTAAAAACAAATACTATAACTATAACTGTTAATTATGTTTCTTACTTCTTCGTAATTCATACGGATAAGGAATTGCAAACCAACTATGGTTTTAGTGTTGATTATGACAGAAGTCACACAATGACTATTAACAATGTTTTAGGAAACACTGTTGAAAAAAACAATTTTGCGCCTGACCCTTTCGTTAGTCGTTTTGTTAATTTATTATCAATGAAAAATATTTACTTAACCAGTGATAGTTTAACTAATGGCAACCAACTAGCACCTTATGGAGTTGCTCGTGTATTGAAGAAAATTCCTATTACTGC
>CAUJNA010003238.1:397097-404597 GCA_963377175.1 Effrenium voratum
CATGTAAAAGCAAATCCGCCCTTTTGCTTGTTGAAGGCAAAACCAAAAGGCAACCGACGCTCATTTTGCATGACCCCGTTCAAAGAACCTTTGAGACGCACTCAAAAGGCCCCCGTGTTTGCTGGTCATTCTCTTGACCGACTCATTCACTCGCCAAGCAAAACACAAAACGGCCGGCGAGGCGCAGGAAGTTCAGGAGGGAGGATTTGCCCACGTTGGATTGCCCGAAGAAGGCGAACTCCGGCAGTTTGGGGTTCTCCGGAGGGCACTGGCCTAAGTCCAGAAATGGACATGGATGCTCGTCTCATGGGGGGAAGGGCCAAGAAATGTGTCAGGCTTCCCTGTTTTTAAACTGTTGTCCCGGTTTTCCGCCTGGCTTTGGAAAAACGGCCGGTTTGGCCGGGCGTGGCCAGGGTAAACGGACAACTACACGTATCCCAAGTCCCACCGGGCAATGTGCTGTTGCTCCCCGGATTAATCAACCCCAGTTTATTGATATGGGGGGGGTTCCCCTCCAAAGGTGATGAAATGTCCTGTAAACCTAGGGACGCCCTCTACTGATAAGCAAGGTGTATTTGTGTGTTTCTTCCGGGGTCAACGTCACGGGTGGAGGTTTTGGCGCAATTTCTGGCAGTGGGTGAGAGGATGATTGAACCATGGCTTGGAATAGTTTCTACTTTCGGAGACACTGTGGATAGCAGGTGGTTGACGCAGAGCACCAAGCGGTCTTGCCTTTCGGAAGTCGGCAACGGGAAAGCTGCGATTTGCCGGAGCAGATGCAAAGCCCAACAAATGGGTCAAGTTTCCCTGTTTGTTTTTGGTTTTTGAAGGGCCAAAAGGTACACTCAAAGAAGACACACCCATATGAATCCAACCAGTTTTTTTTGATGCAGCCGGTTTTGGGATTCGGATTGGTCTCAAAATTTGTTGGACCCCCGAAATGATCAACCTCCTCTTTAAAACCAAGGGGGCGTCCCCCCAAAAGAACACGCCCACTGGAAACGGAACACTCAAGTCAACTAGTGAGAAAAAATAAACAACAATACGTGGGGGGGGGGGGGCGGGGGGAGCAAAGTAGAAACGTATGCATCAAATTCCTGCAAACCTCTGGCCAAACTTCGTGCCGAAATTTGTTTTGGGTTTGGCATACTCGGCAAATTGGCGCGAAAGCAAAACAGGGGCTTCCCGAAAGATTCCAACTAAAAATGGATGGCGGTTGATACCCCATGCTTGCTGCAAAAGACTGAAGACGTTCACGGTCAGAACACGGAACATACGGCTCCCGTCAAGGGCATTGTCTCTGAATTAATGATGTTTGTTAGGAATCGACTCCACATCTGATACAATGAGCTGTAATGGTATATAGCCATCCAATGATTGCTACACCTGACACTCGGCTTGCTGCCCAAACAAGTTCGCAGGGAGAATGGCTCGCAGGGCGAGTGGCAATGACATCATGGTGCAGGCTGTCCAGGTTTGTGGTGGTCAAATCAACTACACACTTCCCCCGACACCTTGCTCATAGCACACCTTCTTTCAGGATTGCTCCGCAGAGGTGCAACACCCGCTTCAAAGGATCGAAAGGACAAACCATGTTCCGACGGCGCGCAACCCGAACAGTCTGTCTACTGAGAGCTGTCAGCCAAAACGCTGTAGAAGAAGGAGCGGTGCGGGTCCTCAACACCTAAGTGCAGGGGCAAGAGGGCAATGGCTTTTGGGCTGGATAAAGGTGTCAAACTACCCTCAGGGTTTGGTCATTGCTTTAGTTCAAAAGCAACCCAGTGTCGATGCTGGAAAGTCAAAGACGGGAGTCCCTAAGCACACATTCCCATAGTCAATTTCTAAGCCAAAAGCAGAATGGGGTTTCTATGATGTGCCCCATAGGAAAGTCAATCCAGACTTTTGAGCTCTCAACTTGGTGCAACTGGTCTCCCATTGCCTAAAATCCTGTCCGCAGAGCCCCAGTTGCTTGGAGTTCCCCAAATCAATGCTGTCATTGTGGGATTCGTGTCAGGGGTCGTGGGGAATTGCCTTCTTCACGTCTTCACTTGAAGTGGGCCTAAAGGTTATCCTTTCTTCCAAACTAAACCTTCCGCCACATCCGGTCACTGCACGTACCGCTTTCTTGAGTGAGAGGCAATAGGCGATCAGGGCTCAGGGCTCGAAGGGTTGAAGGGTTGACCAATGAAGATCACCTTGCAGGAGCCAAATGTGAGCCAAGCATGAAACAACCAACACGAGCTCGGACGCGGTACTCACGACGAGTGTCTTTTGGTGGGAAAGCAACTTTGCAGGGCAAAAAAACTGGCAGCCAGCCGCGGATCCTTTTGCCAGACTCCCAAACCATGGCGCCTCCCCGAGCGTCGCACTAACGCCATGGAACCGAAAGACGCTTCGGAATCGGTCCTGGTTTGGACTATGGTTCTTTAGGGACCATTTCTCTGGTGGGTTCCATGGCAACGACAGGAGGGTACTCCAAACGGAACATGGAGACCGCAAGCGTTGAGATAATACATGCAGCCCAGGAAGAGCCAAGAGTCACAAGTGAGCTGAGCTGCGAAGGGATAGCCCAGCATTCTGTAAACAAATACGCTAGTTAACCCACACTGCGACTTGATTTCCCTTTAAAGCAACCCAACGTGGGTACCCTAACAAACAAACTGGACTGGCTGGCGCGTTGAAAGCTGCCATTTGCTTATTCAGGTTGCTCAGGTGGGCAAATCAGCGGGAAAGCAACCATGTTCATGTCTCCCCGCTCTGAAATAGAAGCTTGCGTAGCTGAAAAATACCCTCAAACATATTGGTCGCATAGATCCAAACAGATACGCAAAAACTTGCGTCCAACCTGCAGACGGTTGTCAAGAAACAAACAACATCTCTAAGAAAGCTTCCGCACTTTCCAACGGGTAAACTCTGCTTCGTGATGTTGACAAAATCAAAAGCAGGACAACAGGTTGGTGCTGTTTTTCTCTCCTCCCCCTATGTAGGTAGCTATCAGGGTCCAGGGTTTGATACTTTCAGGCGCGCCCCAAACAAATTCACTTGCGTCCCCAGCAGGGCAAAACAAATCTCGTTGTCAAGGTTTGTGGGCAAATGTGCGTTGTCACCCCTTCCCTTTCTCCCCAAAACCAATAATTTCGTCAGTTGCTATGCGTCAAAACAGGCGGAGCCCCAAAATGGGCTTTGGCCTTTCTTCCGGCTTCAAAAAACGACTCAGCCCCCCCCAAAAAAAGAGAGCAGCTGTCACCTCTAAACAAAAACCGGCCCGAGCCCCCCATAAAGTCCATCCTCGTTCCATCCAGGCCGCGGTAGATCTCCGGCCGGATGTCGCAGATCTTCACCCCAGCCCGACAGCACGTCCGCCGCGTCGCCCGCGAGGTCCGGGCCAGGGCCGCCAGGGCCGCCAGGGGAGCGATTGCACCTGGCGAAAGGACGGCACCGCCAGAGGATCAAAAACGGCCCCGAAAGTCACTTCCTTTCAATTTTCGGCCCCAAAAGTCATTTCCCCCCCACCCCTTTCGGTTGGGTATGGGCTCAGCGGAGGGTTGCCTGAGGGTTAGTTTCTTGGCGGATATTGGCATGGGGCGTAGTCAGGTTGGCGTGAAATTAATCGGGTTCATGGTTTTAAATTTTAAATTGGGACAGCGTTGGCAAGCGAAGAAGCAAACACAAACGGCAGGGAGAGGTTGCTTTACCTGCTAATGAGGTCGTCATTCGTCCTTCGACAAAACATCCCCATCAGCAACTTGGAGCCACAAAGAATGGCAGCTACTTGTCGCAAGTGGGTTCTCCAAATCGTGGGCCGCTTTTTGGTTTCATTTACAAAAGGGAAGCCCATTGGATTCTTTGAAGTCCCCGAGTGACAATTTCCGTCTCGACTTCCCCGCTTTCGCCTGCCAGGCACCACTCCAACCTCCCACACGGAGCCCTCCAGGGCTGCGCGGCCGCGGAAGCCGGGCGAGGAGCCCATGGCGCCGCCGCCTCACCGCCGGTTTTATTGCTGGGAAACCGTTGCGAGGGTCTCCCCTTCTTCTCTTCCCAAGACTTCTCCTTCCGGTTCCATGAGCCCTTCTTGTCAACAAAGTCCAATGCGCATCCGACCCAAATTGGGGCTAGGATGTGAGGTCGAAAGATCCCCAGAAATCTAAGCAACCAATGAAGGACAATTCGCTAAGAGCATCAGCTTGAGGGGGTCTTGAGATGTGTCTCAGGCGAGCATCCTGCACCGTGAGCTGAACAAAATCAACACTTGAATGAAGCAAACCCGCGTCATGAGTAGTACAAATGGAACAAGCCGAATGGGCTTGTGGGGTACTTAACAACCAAGTTTCATGAGAGGAGCAAACTATCAGTCATTGTTACAGGGGAAATCCAGCCATGCAACGAATCATGAAGGCTCACTTAGGTGCGAACCCCCCGGTTTCGAGCTTGTGGGTCAAAAATAGTTGGTACCCCCCAAAATGGTTGGCTTCACTGTTTCCTTTCGAGGATTCCCGGAGAGAAATCAACCCAATCAGAAAAGACACACCTACCACGTCCTTGTATACAGAAGTCCTGGTAGCTCCGAAAGGCTCCCTCTTCAAAAGCACATTTGGACACCAGCTCCACAACGGCTCCCCTCCAACCACTAGCCAGCGTGGCCACCGTGGCCTATGTGCCCGAATTCCAATCGTACTATATATATATATGTATATATATATATATATTGAGTCTGGCCATCCTAGCGCATCCTATGGGCTATACCGATCCCATAGGCGCACGCAAAATCTGGCCAGACCTGTCCATACTGCATTTGTCTGCAATTTTTGAAGCCCAACAATTGCTTTCCATTGGTTTAATTTTATACCAAACCAAAAAGGGAAAGGACACACAGCTATCTCGGCGTGCATTTGTGTTGGCGCTCGGTAATCTTTTTACCCTGTTTTAGTAGGAAACGAAAAGGACAACCACCATTTTTTTGTAGGGACCCCCGATGTTCAAAGCAGGCTAATTCACATACCACCCACATACAATATGTTCAAACAGATCCTAACATACTCCATCATACAAAATACCCTCCCAACAATCATGGAAGCTTACGGGGCATTGGTTCCTTCGTTTTTGGGGGATGCTCCCATCCACTTTCTACACATTCCCGGACTTCACCAATGGGTTCCCTGAGAAACCTTTCCCTGAGTCCAGTTGGGCGGCTCCTCTTAGGGCACCGAAATTTGGGCTGGTTCAAAGGAAAGCGAAAAGGAAACCAATGTTGGGTACCCTTAAGGAGACAAACCCATGTCAGGGTTTGGAAGGTCCAAGCCCTATAGGCGATTCCTAACAGAGTATGCTCCATGTGGTTCTGTGTCAAAATAAGCCGCAAAATGGGGATGCTCGCCTTGGTCTCCCTTCAAATCAACCCAAAAAATGGTATCGACAAAGTACGGCTTTATATTATCATTTTGTTCCAATTCCCAAAGAAATTCGAATCGACTCCAAAGCAACCCCCCAAAGGACGTACAGTATTGCCCTATGAGAGATGGTGCGTTTTTCAGAGATGGCAGTGCCTTGAGCTCATGTTGGCTTTCCCGAAATTCCAGAAACCGATCGGTTTGCCAAAACAAACGGACACCATCCCAAGGGCTTGGCTTCCGTAGGCCCGTTCGAACGACGTGAAGGTCGCAACCATTCGCCTCCAGCCGAGGCGCCGGTATGAGGCCGGCCACCCCGAGCATCGCCGCCGCGAAACGGAACGAGTTGCAAACGGCGCAGCGCCGAGTGCTTGAAACCCAGCGATCCCTACCTTCCGTGGCTAAAATGAAGGGATCCCAGAAAAACCTACAGCTTTTGGTTGAAAATCGAAGAATCCGATTGAGTTGCATGCTTTTACTTGTGGGCAAATCTGGTGAACTCATCCGCTTCTTCTCGTCCAAGATGCAGCTGCTTTCACGATTACCAATTCTGGCTGGCAGTTCATTAGAGGCTTCGTCTTATTCCCATATTCATTCCGGGACAGTTCTTGATGGTCTGCTAAAAAAACAACTCCGCTCAGCTTAGATCCAGGTGAAGTGCTCCATAGGCGTACAACAATGGTTGCCAGTCCGAATCATAGGGCTCAAAGCTTCTGAGCCAAAGCAAAGGCGAAAAGCAGGGCATTGGGGAGGTTTACAAGGTCCATCCTTTGCCCTTCACAGTGGAACGCCAGAGGGGTGACTGTTTTTGGAGGGTACAGTACCTGATGTTTGGTGGCATTTTTTGGGGAAACCAAAAGAAAAGCCATCATTTTAGTGCGTCCCCTAAAAAGGACACACCCAGATTTCCGATTGTTTCCGATATCCAAAGCCATGAAACCCTGCAGGAATGGAGGGAATGACCCTGGATCTGGAATCTATCGAATAAACAGGGATATGGGTGCGCTTGTTTCGGGGAACTTTTCACAGGGGTGCCACTGAAAATGCCCGGTCGAACTCGTCGCTAAATTGCGAGGCCAGCCGCTTCTGAAGGCGAGTCAGCAAGATGGCGCAGGCGTGCGCGGGAATCCAATCCTTGGACTTCTCCAACTCCTGGAGGTCCGACCTGTCCGAGCCCGTGTTGACATGGGGGTGCCCATTTCTTGAGGCGGGAAACCAAAGGAAACGGACGCCCCCCCCCTTTTGTTTTTGTTGTTTTGCTGTTGTTGTTGTTTTTGGGGGCGGTTCCGCGGGGTTGCCTATTTTGGCACATGTGAAAGGTGTGAAAGCAGATGGCACAATTCCCCCAGGTTGGTTTAGTCATCTTTTGACACACACCAAAAAGTTGGAACGATTCCGCAGAGATGGTTACCATCTTTCACCCTACTGAGGAGCAAATCACTCCCCGGCTATTTGCCGCGGAACCAAAAATGGTGGGGAAAGCAAAAGGAGATTCCTCTAGGAACAGTGTTTTGTTTTGGTGTCTAGATTCCATCATAGTCTGCACTCTCAGATCCTGCGCTCTTCTCGGGGCAGCTTTCCAAAATGAATCAACTATCTGGAGGTGTCCAAATCACTTCGCAGTGTGAAGCTGATGCGCTGTGAAGGGAAACTCGCTTCTTGGATCCACATTTGCGCCAACAACAGCTGGAGCCTCGATTTTGCCACGCGAAACCCAGGTGCAGAGGATAAACTTGGTTCAAACAAGTTGGACCCGCTATCGAAAGCTAAGCTCTATGGTTGATAACTCAAAGGAAACCATACTATCGAGCGGGTTTCCTGGTCTCATATCAATCCGACATCCTTGTCCTTGCAATGAAGGCCAAATCCGAAAGCACTGCACAGGGCCTCATCAATCCGCACCTTCGACATCAACAAGTCACCTTTGTTTCGAGCTAACTGCACGTCAAGCCAAAAAAACGTGCGTGGGGCATGCTTCGATCGACTTGCCCGCAACTTTCCCCCGAACTCCCCAATCAGACACGCCTGTTGCAACCCTAATCTCCCACTCCAACCCAGCACCAAAACCCAAACCTCCCCCTCAACCAACGAACAAGGACTGTCAAATCAACCC
>CAUJNA010003238.1:409597-477097 GCA_963377175.1 Effrenium voratum
CAAACGCCCCCCCCCTTCCCAGAAGGGGCTAGTAGCAACTAACAAGGCCTTTTTTTTGGGTGCGGCGACGTTTGTAGGGACTCCGCTCTTTGCAGGTTTCATGACCATAGGATCCCTTGAATCCAAAGGGTATAGCATGCGTCCTTGGAGGGAAGCCAAGGACACCAAAATGAGCCTTGCTTGGATTCCGGTTCTTGAGGGAACAACATTTGGAAATAACCTTTACAGCAAACGGTCACAGCAGCACGAACCCACTCCCGTCCGATCATGTCATCCATGTGCTTTGTGCACATGTTTTGGGTTTGTCACAGGCATCTCGTGCAAAAAGCACCGCACTCCGGACCGCTTCCACGAAAACACTCGTCAAAATAGGATGGCAGAGAACAGGCCTGTTTATGTGTCAAAAGGGAAACTAAGCACTTGAAATGGTTGGCGTCATGTTGAGTTCTTAAACTGTGCCCAATAGGATCAACCCCCTTTTGACCAAAGGGATGGTTTCATCTTGGCTTCCGTTCTGAACCACCCAAGCAGGAGTCGATCTCCCATGTTTAAACAGGCCCATATCAGATGATGCTCAAAACAATCTGAAACTGTTGGAATATGCCAAGTGACCAGCTGCAAGCTGCAGTGCTATTTGACTGCCTAACTTACACAGGGGGCGGGAGAATCAAACAAGTACCGAAGATCAATCCTCCTTTGGGTTCGCGTTTGGGGAATCATGTGCGTACAATAGATATATAAATATAAATAAATATATGTCATTTAGCACCCACCCGGTAAATCATGACATCAACTGAGGCACTCTGGGTGGCACACACCTCCACACCGATTCTAGCTTCAAACGACTTGAAAGCTCCATCCTGTTCGCCTCATGTTCGAACCAAAGTATCACCTGTCTCTCTTCATGTACCTCAGTGTGACCTGTTTGCGGTGGCACACTGCTGTTTGCCATCCTTCGCATTTGGTCCCAGTGCATCTGACAATACCGTGCGAGAGGTGCCATGCAAACTAACTAATTCTGCCTCTGTCTGTCTATCTGTCTGTTTGTGTGTCTCTGTTTGTCTTTGTCTGTCTGTCTATATGTTCTGCCTGTCTGTCTCTGTGTGTCTGGCTGGATGGCTATCTGTCTGTCTGTCTGTCTGTCTGTCTGTCTGTCCGACTATTGACTCAGGTGCGAAATGACCACTACTCCCCTGCAAATCAGGATGGAGCCCGATCGCCCAAAAGCAGATTCATGAATCCATACCAGGCTCCACGCCAATCTGCAGAGGATCCTCGCGGCCTGCCCTTCTATTTTTTTTTTATCCGCCTGGCTTCCCTCGGGCAAGCGCCTGGAAGGTTGAGGGGTGTTCTGGGGGAAGAGTCGCAACCAGTTTGCTTCACCATGTGCTTCTCGCAAAAGAGAGGCAAAGTTTCATGATATTGAAAATTGCCGTGCTTGCAGTGGTTGGATGAGAAGCATGAGCAAGTAGTACAGCACTGAGATAAGAAAAAAGGGATGGTCGAAAGGGTGATGCCTTCCACTCTGTTTGTATGCCATCAAGAGATCGATTACTCGTTATTCTGCTCACCAACCGTTCTGTTGAAAAAGAAGGCCTGGAAAGAATGGGGGACTTTGGGCGGCATGAACCACTCATAGTCGCACCCGGGCCTCTGTCATCTTGCTTCCAAGCAGAGCGGAGATGACTGGCGGAAGAGTCGCAAACACGAGCTAAATCCAATGGAGGCAGCAGCTGGCACGTATTCTCTGCGTACCCTGCAGAGGGCCAGCCAATCCTAATCCTTAATCCTCATTGGGGAACCGTTTCTCGAAGAAGACAACAAACATAAGAATTACCTTTGCCTTGACCAGCCCCTTTAGCAGCTGATATGTCCTGTTTAAACATCAAAGAGAAACCCCACAGAACTTGGCCTTCTCAGGGACACACCAGGAGTTCCCAAAAACGAAACTCTTATATTGGGCCGAACCAGATGATGCTCGAACCACCCCAAAGGGGGAAACATATGGGCCCCTAGCCCCAGGTCTCGGAGAAATCAGGCCAGGGATGCTCGCAATCTAAAGTGGAAGGCAGCGGTGAGTCATGCGGAGTCTTTGGAATGGCATCTTGAGAATTCAGACATATCCTTGAGACAGGGATTCTCATCATGCCCGGAATCGCGGTCCCCCCCGCCCCCGTTCCCGCCGTTGGAAAGCTCCCAAGTGCACGCTAGCCCGGAGACAAAAAGAGAGGCAACAGGAAGAGATGGTGCCCGCGAAGAAGCAATGTGCGTCTTCCCACTGGTGTGGCAAAGCGCGGTGGCAGAAACATGTAACATGTTGGTTGGCTCTTGCTCACCCGGCTTTCCACGAGTGTTCAGCTGTTTGAATGGTTTGGCGCGGGCGAGAAAATGCTACGTTTTGTAGAACCACTGCCTGGTTGGGATGTTTCCCTTTCAACACGCCTCCTGAAAGCTTTTTGGGTAAGTTCCCCTTACCGATTCGAGTCGCTATGGGTTCCGGTTGGCTGGTTCCCAACCCACATGCTGATGTCTTAAAACATATAAAATAAACTCCATTGAGCATTGGCAACTTCAAATGGTGACGCGTTAAACCACCTTAAAAGAAAGCATGTGAGATATGGTCGAACCCTTGACCCGACTGGCTTCCCGAAACGGTCCGCCTCCTTTGTTGAGGTCGTAGGTGCCTGGCTGAGCCTCGTCGTACTCTTCCGCTGGACTGGGGACAGGGAACCCCGCCATTGGACAATCCCAATGGCTCCCTCCGCAACAAGCAAAAGGTCGCTCAACCTGCTCTTAGGTGAAACCGGTTCCTTTCTCTCCAAAAGGTCCTTTTGGGGTGCTTCGGTCACCCCAGCGATCGCCTTCGACCCATGCCACTTTTCTTAGGTACAGGTTAGAGAGGAAGTGACATGTGCGCCTACTTGGCGATGAATTCCGTAAGGAATCAAAGTGGTTCAGTCCAAAGGGTCCCCTGAAACTCACAAGTCTGCGATGGGGAGACACGCCAGATCGCACGGTCTTTCAACATCGAGCTAGCGGAACTTGAAGCAGCACCAGCAGCACCCCAGAAAACCCTTCGCCAGAAAACGGAGCAGTGCTTCATGGGTCACATCTCCTCAATTCTGGAAAGGAGATCGTCTGTTGCACGGCTAAGGCAGGTCCGAGCGCAAATACTGGGAACCCGGGAACCCTCTGTCGGAGTTCTAGATTAACTCAAGGTTTGTGTGTTTCAGTTTCTTTTTGTTTGTGGGTTTTAGAAGGCCAGCCAATTCTAACAAAGATCATGGTTCACATGATTCCCCCTGTTGATGGAAAACCTGAGGGCCCTGAAGAAACACCTTCCCAAAGGCCTTGCAAATTCAAGGTCAACCATTTGGAAGCTTGGCTAAATGTGGACCAAATCGAACCAAAAGGTCAGAAGCGCCCCACAGCCAAGCCAAATTCGCGCCCGCCTCGGCTGGGCATGAGCCAACGACAGCAATGCCGGAGCCGTCGGCGAAGCGGTTGGCGCCCTCATCGCCCGTGGCGGGGCGGCGCTTTTCACGGCCTGGCGACCGCGAAAGTGGGGTGCGTGGCCGTTTTGGCGGGTACCTTAGTATTTTGTTGGGCCTCTGTTTTTAAAGAGCAACCACCTCATGTTCTGTTCTTTTTATTTGGGGGGGCAGATCCCCGATTATTAAGACATACCAACATCACCGGCCTGAATTCATTGAAAGATGTTTCGCTGAAGGGGGGAGGGTAATGCCCCCGAGTCCATTTCTCAAATATGAAGGGAAATGTGGTTACCAAAGTCTAATTGCAGCAACGAATAAACAAAACCTAGTTCGACCTGCACTGATTAATGAAACCGTTGGATAAAAACTAGAGGACGATTGGCCCGGAAGCATTTTTCCCCAGGTGCTCATCCAGCCGCGGAGACACCTTTTTACATCGCTGCGGCGAGCGTGTCTGCACGCGGCGATGCTCAATGTGTATGATTGTGTATGGTCACATGAGAGCTCCATCTCATCATCCTAGTTTCCTCTCGAACTGCGCCGCGCGATTTCTCACGAAAGTGGTCTGCGCAAGCTGCATTGTTCCAGGCTGCTGCGCGCAAGTTGCTCTCTGCAAGCTGCTGCACGCAAGTGCTCTGTGCAAGTTGCTCTGCGCAAGTGCTCTGAGCAAGTTGCTCTGCGCAAGTGCTCTGCGCCAGTTGCTCCGTGCAAGCGCTTTGCGCATGTGCTCTGTGCAAGTTGGTCTGTGCAAGTTGCTCTGCGCCAGTTGCTCCGTGCAAGCGCTTTGCGCATGTGCTCTGTGCAGTTGCTCTGCGCAAGTGCTCTGAGCAAGTTGCTCTGCGCAAGTGCTCTGCGCCAGTTGCTCCGTGCAAGCGCATGTGCTCTGTGCAAGTTGGTCTGTGCAAGTTGCTCTGCGCAAGTGCTTTGTGCAACTGCTCTGTGCAATTCGCAGAGCGCAAGTTGCTCTGCGCAAGTGACTCTGCGCAAGTTGCTCTGCGCAAGTGCTGCCGGAGCTGTGGGAATGTACTTCGCGTACTATTTTTGTACTTAAAAGTTGCGATTTTCCAGCTGGAGCTGCGGCAGCACGCTCCGCATACTACGTCTGTACTTAAAAGTTGCGATTTTCCAACCGGAGCTGCGGGAGCACGCTCCGCATACTACGTTTGTACTTAAAAGTTGCGATTTTCCAGCCAGAGCTGCAGGAGCACGCTCTGCGTACTACGTTTGTACTTAAAAGCTGCGATTTTCAAGCCGGAGCTGCCGCGGACCAGGGGGGAATCGAACCCGCGACCGCGGGATTGCGAAAGCAGGCGAGCCACGAGACAACTTCCAAAGGCCATTTCGCGAGCAACAAAATCGCACGGCGCCACAGCGAGAGCGCTTCGACACGCGAATCTCCGCAGAGGGTCGCGCCTCTTGCAGAAATCGTAAAAAGTCCTCAGTTTTTTAACCTCGACCACGCGAATCTCCGCAGAGGGTCGCGCGCGCATGCTAAAAATTGTAAAAAGTCCTCAGTTTTTTAACCTCGACCACGCGAATCTCCGCAGAGGGTCGCGCGCGCATGCTAAAAATCGTAAAAAAGTCCTCAGTTTTTGAACCTCGACCACGCGAATCTCCGCAGAGGGTCGCGCGCGCATGCTAAAAATCGAAAAAAGTCCACAGTGTTTTAACCTCGACCACGCTAATCTCCGCAGAGGGTCGCGCGCGCATGCTAAAAATCGAAAAAAGTCCTCAGTTTTTTGACCTCGACCACGCGAATTTCCACAGAGGGTCGCGCGCGCATGCTAAAAATCGCAAAAAGTCCTTTTTAACATCGACCACGCGGGTCTCCGCAGAGGGTCGCAATCCGGAGCGATGATCAAACTCCCGCCCGGCGCCTTAGAAACCTAAACTAACTTACATAGCTGCTTACGCCGAAGCTCTACGCAAGCTCTACCTAACCTTGGCTCTGTGCCACCTGGCTCTGTGTCACTTGGCTCTGTGCCACTTGGCTCTATGTAACTTGGCTCTATGTAACTTGGCTCTAAGTAACTTAGCTCTATGTAACTTGGCTCTATGTAACTTGGCTCTATGTAACTTGGCTCTATGTAACTTGGCTCTATGTAACTGGCTCTATGTAACTTGGCTCTATGTAACTTGGCTCTATGTAACTTGGCTCTATGTAACTTGGCTCTATGTAACTTGGCTCTATGTACTTGGCTCTATGTAACTTGGCTCTATGTAACTTGGCTCTATGTAACTTGGCTCTATGTAACTTGGCTCTATGTAACTTGGCTCTATGTAACTTGGCTCTTGGCTCTATGTAACTTGGCTCTATGTAACTTGGCTCTATGTAACTTGGCTCTATGTAACTTGGCTCTATGTAACTTGGCTCTATGTAACTTGGCTCTATGTAACTTGGCTCTATGTAACTTGGCTCTATGTAACTTGGCTCTATGTAACTTGGCTCTATGTAACTTGGCTCTATGTAACTTGGCTCTATGTAACTTGGCTCTATGTAACTTGGCTCTATGTAACTTGGCTCTATGTAACTTGGCTCTATGTAACTTGGCTCTGTGCAACTTGGCTCTGTGCAACTTGTCCAAGGGCTCCGCACGGAAGAACCCTTCGCGATGCTTTCGAAAAAATCCACCGATCATCAAGGCGTGTTTTCGGGATTTTGTCTTGGGAAAACACCTCCAAACAACGAGAAACATAGGAACCTTTGAAGTCCGGGATGCTCCCTAGTGGAACGAAGCACCTCTGACACTGATGGAAAATCAGCGAAACAGATGCCTGGCGCACCAAACTGCAGCGCTCATGAAGTGCAGCATTTGCAGAACAACATGCAAGCAATCAAGGGCATGATTCACCAATATAAGCTTGTAATGCAGTATGTACCCCTCATACAAAGGTATATCACCTCCATATGCCCTTGAACAAACTGACAAGCCAGGAGGTGGTTGCGAGGCTTCTTGGCATGACTGCCAGGCCTTTTTTAAGGGACCCCAAACTAGTGGTTTTCCTTTTAGGCGTTTGGCTCATGGCCTTCCCGCGGCGCGCCTGTCAAGCCCCGGTCTGCCAACACAGCCATGACACACCCGCCCGCGTTACCGAAGACACTGGATGACTTTGCCAGCTTTCGTGTTTGGTTTGTGCTACAGTCTGATGGGACCCCTGATGTTCATCTTGCTGTGGTACATGGGCAAGATGACCTCCTGTCGTGGCCTGCTGTCATGCCCAAGCCTGGCACAACAATCAGGGTGTCTCTTCCTGGTCTCTGGACCACGGGTTTATATGATCACTCAGGTGATTCTTGCCTGTGCATATTCAACTGCTTCGCTTGTGCGGGTGGTCCAGCCCTCTGGAAACCAACCTCGGATGCTTTCGTGTCAGCCGTACATCCGGGAACTCCTTGCAAAGCGGTCAAGCATGCGGTTCCTTTTTGTGGAGCTTTTGCTGGTTGGTCACATGCAGTACACCTCTTGCTGAAGCAGAGTGTCCAAATCAGGACCGTTGCAGCCCTGGACTTGGAGGAATCCACCATCAAAAGCTATTGTGTCTCGTTTGGACCCGCATGCTTTTCGCCGGGCACACCTGTGGGCTCATTCCTGCATCTACATGTTGTTCCGCCCTTTGCTTGGCATGCTGGCATAAGTGATAGATATCGGCAGCATGCATTCTCGCCATTGCAGTGTGATCTCTGGTCTGTCAATTGCCTTTGTATTTCTTGGAGTCAATCGGGACGAAAGCAAGGATTGCATAGTGAAGGTGGCCGTGTATTGATCTGTACCACTGCCAACGCGGCTATGTCCAGACCGCTAGCCATCTGCTGTGAACAAGGGGCAGAATTCCAGTCGCACCCGGATTGCGAAGTTGTTGCCGACCTCTGGCAGCAAGCTGGCTTTCGTATTAACAGAGAAGGAGTGTTCGACCTCCAGGAGGTTGGTCCTGTCAGGAGGAGACTATCTCTCGGTCTTAGTGCGCAAAGTCCTGCCGTGTGCACCAGGGATCAATGTGATGAGCAATGTGGACTAGCCTTGGCCCCTTCGCGCCTGCTTCTGAAGGTGCCATGATTGAGTTACCAGCAAGCTTGGAGAACCTACTTTTCCCAGGCCGGATGTTCTTAAGTTGTACTGGAACCCGGAGATACTGCCAAGGACAAGAAGCGTAAAAGGAGCTGACCCTATGCTGATTAAGTGAGGCTCAGCGGACCAAATCGCACACTGGCTTTGCTCATGCGCACGTATGGTGCCAATTCGACCCGGTGATGCAACGCGTTGTTTTGTCGTGTGTTAACCCAGCCATTCCCTTGACGCCAAGCGGCGCACTCTTGGCCCCCAATTGGACCAAGCAAGTGCCTTTTCCTCGGGGCTGGGCCAGTTAATGCATATCTGCAGCCAACTCAGTTTGGTCTTAATAACAGACCCTGAGGCTATGCTTATGGCACTGCCTTCTCAATATGTCGCAGTCTATGTTTGACTTCGACCTTGTAGTATTGGGTTTTGCCTCTTCCTCGCGCATCTGTCGCTTGAGGGTTGACAGTGCGGACTGTCCGTCTTTGCTTCGGCGGGGGGCGGGCAGTGAAGTCAAGCGTGACAGTGGTTTTCCTTTTGGTGTCCCTTTAACCCACCAAAAAGGGTACCAACTCCAAAACAGTTGGTATGAACTACAATTGGGGACCCTCTTGCGGTGGCCTCTCTAGCCCTACAGTTCAGCATTCGTACCAAACGGATCACCATGGCCATTCATCAGGGCCCAGATTCTAGCGGTGAGTAGATGTCTCCAAGCATCTGCAAACTGAGGTGTCATCGTCGCCAGACTTGAGGCGAATGGTGGGCTATGCATAGATCAAGGCTATACAGCCACGACACTCACCCACCCACAAACAGAAAACGAGAACCCCCCCAACACTCACCTATGCTGTCCCCGATGGCGCCAAAGTTCAGCGACCCTCCTACTGGCAACCTCAAATTCAAATGGTTTTACACGTCTTGCACAACTTGGTTCCAAAGCCATGCAAAACACATCCTTAAACATGGTATATACCCTTGGCGGGTGGTATCCTCATGTCAGAATCTGCGGCTCTGACTCGGACCCACAAACAAAGAAGGCATCAAGAAAACAAGCGACTCCCAAGCAGGTTCCGGAGAAAACGGTGTTTCGCGCCTTCAGTGGCAAGGCCTCATCCTGCGAGCCCACCAAGGCCTGCGCAAAGTCTCGAGTCTCCCTTGAGGCGCCCCTTTTCAACATGGCCAAGGTTCAACCTCCAAGCAGCCCTCTGAGTGATAGGACTTAAATAAATCGTTATTTCCACAAGTTGAACAACACCAGTACGTTGAACAATCGACGCCGAGGCGTTGCTTACCATGGACAGCTGTGGACGCGGTGGCCTGCTTGCCCCCCTCGGGAAAAGCGTAGAGCAGAGCTAAAAACAGAGGTCCGCCCATGCCATGTTCGAGCGGTCGCAGGGATATTCTAAGTCAAACACAAGTATGCCATTTTGCCATGAGAAGCCTCGGAATGGCCAACGTTGATTGCTTTTATTTTCATTTAATTAGGTACTGGTTCACAACTGCTGCAATGACTTGTGGCACAATGTTGTTGATGCCAGAGTTGCGCGAACACTGATTGTGAATGCAACAAATCCTGCATATTCCGGCGTTCCAAGCAATCATGCCTGTCGAATCTCTATGCAAAACCCATGCACGATGATTACATACACATGATGCAAATGGATGACTTTCAAGCAGGGAACTCAAAAAGGCAATCCCTGGATTGCCCCACACGAGTCTTGACATAGAGGCCAGCTACTTGCGGTTCCGTGGCAACCTATTCAGGGTTCCCTGTTTCTCCCCATAGCTCCTAACAAAAATCATTTAAAACTTGGCCTTTCCAGCGGGAATTGAATGGTGTGATTCTGCTTGCAGAATCTGCTGCTCGGCATGACCATGATGCCAATGACTGTATACGTGCCGCTACCAGGCAACTGTTGAACACCCTTAAATAGATAATTTGTGAAAATTAGCAAATGGAAATGCAAATCCAAATTGCCAAAAGTTAGCAAACATAACACATATTTGCAAAACGTGGCGAACATTAGCCAAAGATTAATTAGCAAACAACTAGCAAAACAATAGCAAATACAACCTGCAAACAATAGCAGAACCCAGCGAACAATTGACAAAGATTAGCAAACATAGGAAATGTTGTTAGCAGATATTAGCAAATGATAGCAACCATATCAGCAATAGTTAGCGAACAATTGGCCAAACACTAGCTATAAATAGCAACTTAGCAAATTTATCCAACATAGCAAACAATTGCAAGTTTTATCAACAACTAGCAAAAGCTAATACCAACAAACAGCAAAACACGGCAACACATAGCCAAACATAGCAAAACATAGCAAACTAACTGGCAACAATTGGCAAACTATTAGCAGCACTTAGCAACAATTAGCAACAATTAGCAAAAACAAGCAACACTTAGCGAACACTAGGCAAAACTTAGCGAACATGAGCAAAGATTGGCAACCAATAGCCAATAAATAGCAAACAATTGCAAACTTTCGCAGAACCCAGCGACCGTTAGCAAAAATTGCAAAACATAGCTTTGCTCAGTGAACAAGGACTGGAAACAGCGCAACACACGTTTGCCAATTTAATCGCACAGTATTTGGTATGTTGATGGAATGTGCGCATTGTTGTTTGCAATTTGGAACTGCTGGTTGTTTGCTATGTTTCACTAAAACAGTTATTTCAACCACCATGGTTCCTGCATCCGGCATTTGAACCAGGATTGCATGGAGGGCTTGACCCAAGTAATCACCATATTCAAGGTGACGGGGCCAACTTCCGACCCAACAGCCAGCGACCCGTCAGTGATTGATTCTATTGGCCGATCCACCAACTGCGGAAAAAAACGGGGATTGGGCCAACTGAAGCAGAAAGGAAATGACGACCCCGGAAAACCGAACAAACACAAAAACGTCCTACTGGAACCCCCACTTTCAGTGGGGACACCCCCTATTAATTAACCAGGGGTTTACTAACGGTCAAACTTATTTCTGGTTGGGCTCCAGAAGTTGTGCGTCAACCCAACCAACCCGCAGCTCGCTGTCGCCTGCACATCCTTCGGCAGCTCCGGCTCGCCGGAGGTAAACGGCCACCAGCCCTGGCGCAGCAGAAGAAAAACCGCACCCGACCGAAGCCGTGGGCCGACGACCTGTCCCCTTTTTTTCGAGAGTACCGGTGTTGGCGACGTTGGGTGGTTTTCAGGGACATCTACCCGCGGGTCTGTTTGCAACGGGGGCCGTGCCCTGCTGGGTCTGTTTCAAAAGAGGAACGTACCCATGCTGAGTCTGATTGAAAGAGAAACCTGCCCGTGCTGGCCTACCCCCTGCGTCTGTTCAAGGGGAAGCCTACCTGTGCTGGGTCTGGTTTATAGGAAAACCTACCCAGGTTGAGTCTGTTTCAGAGGCAAAACCTACCATGTCAACTCAGTTTCAAAGGAGGTTCTGTTTTCAAAGGAAACCCACTAATGTTAAATCTGCCGGATTACTGGCCTCCGGACTCCAGACCTTCTCCTTTGCGCCTCCGTGCAGGAACAACTCACTTGCAAGATGCGCAAGGCCAGCTAAGCAAGTCCCAGGCCATAGATGAAGTCTCAGGTTCGTCTGCGCGCGCAAAGCTCGAAAAAGACAAATTGGAGCAATGAAGCCCCGAAACCCATTCACTTGCTTTGGTGCGCGTTCACATACCGAATCTCTCTCTCTCTCTCTCTCTTTCTCTCTCTCCATGTATATGTACATACATATACATACGTACGTACGTACATACATACTTACATACACACATACATAGATATACGACTATTCTACATTTCTAGCACAATGCCAAAGTTGGGTTGATCTCGTTTTGGACTCGCTTAGGCCTATTTGTCAATCAAGTCGTAGGCAATTTGGGGGGTTTCGCTTTGCTTGTAGGACCAAAAAGCGTCGCTGTACCTGCAACACCCCTGCCAAGCAAGCTACTCTGTTCTCTCGCAGCTTTCTTTCAATCATCTGAGGAGGAAGACGAAGACCTGGGCCCGTTCAAATGTGAAGGTGTCCGGCTTGTTGCGGACTTGTCTTGGGCTGGTGCATCTTTCTGGCCTACGCGCCGCCCCGAGAATGCCTTGAGACCCCGCAGCACAAGACCCGCAAGAGCACTTCAGTTGTAGCTGCGTTCTTGGCACGCCCATCACACAGTCTATCTCTCAACGCCCATACTCTGCAGAACGCAGAAGAGCGGCTCAGCCTGCATCCCATGGGCGCAAAGCAACCCCACAGAAAGGCCTAGGTATGTATCTTGGGCAGAAGCGGCAGAGCCTGGCAACTCTTTGACTCTGTGTGCCCCATGGGCACACAAAGCAATTCTGCAGAATTGCCCTCGGGCAGCAGCCTGCAAAAAGCTTAGGGTCTGCTCTGCCACCGCCAGTCGGGCCAGGCCGATGGCAGGAAGCTCAAAGCCTAGTCTGCCACAGCATGCCACAGCCGTCAGTCTCACAACCGGACCATCTCGTTTCACATATTCCGACCGTGTCAATACAACAATAAATGGTTGGGTAATTGGTCGGCCGCTCATATACATATAAGAATACATGATTCGTTTATATACATACAAAGATACATAAATACATATATGCAAATATAAATATACAGAATAGAAATCCACCTGTTGAGCCCGCAAATGATAAAAGGGGCATGGGAGAGTCTGAGCAAAGCGCCTGGCTGCCCAGCTTGGTGGCCAGAGCAGGGACCACCAACAGCACCACAGCCTGGCAAAAGAAAACGACGCCGTCCGTTTCTGATGATACCCGCTTTGAAATTGGAAAAAAGGGAAACAGATTGGAATGATTGGAAACCCACCATTTCCCAGAAAAAGACAAGCCCAAATATCCCAAATGAATCTTGATTTGGGAGTGGACCCTTCGTGAACCTCGGAAATGCATGGCTTGAGGTAGAAATACGTCCCCACACTGAGGCCTTGTTCGGGTCCCCTTGCGAAACACGGGGGGTGGTTGGGGCGGGGTGGTGGTCATACCGAACCCGCACTTTTTGAAGCCGACTGAAACCCGAGTCTTCTTCCTTGGCCCAAGTGCCAGACCCTCCTCAAATATCAAGCGGTTCTGTGTCAACATAGGGACCCCCCCCAAAATGGTATATAGTTGTTCCTCTGGCTTCCCTTTAAACCACCCCCACAAAGGCTTGCAGCGTAAGCAACTCAGCTAATCTTGATATCATGTCAAGCTCGCAAGGGCAAGCTGCTCAGAAGCTCTCCAAGCCAGACACAAGCTGAGACTCCCTCAGCAGGATGTACAATGTAGGTGAGCGCCAAAATGCACCGCTCAATATCAGCACTCACCACGGGTCGGGAGAGTGGAAACGACAAGAAGCCAGGCCGCCGAAGTCTGGAGTCGAAGTCTGGAGTGCGTGAGGCTTCGACAAACTTGTACAATGCAATGTGCTCACAAACAGCAAACCTTGTCTTCGAGCAAGAATCCTTCATGACGCGTACATTGTAACCACAGAGCAGTGTCTGAAGCATAATACAAGGTGCTGGCGTGGCACGCTGATAAACCTCCTCACCACCCCCAAACCCTACTCCACCCCCCATCCGGCGTGGCGCGAAATTTCATTGACCCCAACCACCCCACCCACACCACATGACACCCCGCCCCACCCCACGACGTGTGTAAAATACCATGCGAAACTGGTGCGTTTGGCAAGAACTCTGTCCGAAGGGCCCCGCAGGTCACACGACACGGGGAAGCCCAAACAAGGGCACAACACGGGGTGTTTGGACATCCCTTCAACCAAACGCACTCTTAGAAAACTCCAGTAATCATGGTCAAGACTACCTGTTCCCCCCCCCCCCCCCCATTTTTGCGGGCGCTACGAGAAGACACACCCAAATCTTGTTCAACTTGCGTTTTACCGGCTCTAGCGTGTGTTGGCCGTTCACGGCATGCTTCTTCAAACAGCCCTCAAACCAGGTACCCCTGCATGGATGTCTTGGATTTGTGAGGGGATTTGAACCTCAGTTCCTTTTGAAAACAACTGAGAAAGGTTGTCAAATGTAGCTTTCCTCGGTTCGTACCCTTGTATGCCGCTTTCTACAACCAGGCGGTGGTTCTGCCACCGCACTGACCCCTCTGGCCTTGAATGCCATGGCTCTCTACATTCCGCGGAGCCAATGCCGGACCCGCTGGAGCCAAGGCCGAGAGAGAAGTGGCCCGCAAATTCATCGTTGGAGCAGCCGGGTTTGCCTCCATTTGCTTACGTCTTAATTACGTCCCCTGAAAAAAAAAAGATTTCCCCCAAACCAAGCTGTCCTCAGCCCCTTACATCCAACAAGAAAATACACGCGCAAAGAACAGCCGCGACTGCTGGAAGCCCTTGACCTGTTGAACAGGCTCATAGACCTGGCTCCAACGTGGGGATCCTTTCCAAGCTGTAAATCATGGCAGGAGTCCCTTCCAGATTCCCAGAAAGTCTTGAAACCAGAGCTGTTCAGGTCTCGCATGCTGGCATGCCCACGTTGGGCCCCTTTGCTCTCAGATTTCCCAATATTGAGCCATACAGTGGCGGTTCCTACCCAAATGCGATTTCATTCATCCGGCCTTTTACGGTGGCTCTGCAATTTCCTTGCAACACTCCAATGTTCTAAATGAGCGACGAATATGTCAGGCAATTGATTCGCGAGGCAGGGTTGCTTACATGTCACTTCAACCTGCGCGGATTAACGTGGAGAACCCTCATCAAAGGGACCCTGGGAAATCGACTTTTTCGCAACTCAAAGGGGAGCCGCCCAGGATTGGATAGCCTGATCCTCCGGACTACGAAGTTAAGAGACTTGCCTTTCCAGCAAAAGGAAACAAGCTAACCCAATCCCCTCCAAAGAACATGCGGAATGCGCAAGGAGCGGTGGTCAAGTACTTCACAACAGCAAGGCCAGCAAGATGTGTGATCATGGATTGGAGGTGAATCCTTTGGTGGACATCGGGAAATGCATTTGCAACCATCAGCCGTTGGGAGCCTACAAAAACAAAAAGCCGTTGGGTTACCGAAGCCAAATCTACCTACACTCCGCACCGGTTGGGTGCATCTGATAGGTCTGGGGAGTGGCGATCGAGACACCCTGACTTCGGTCCGAAGGATTCGTATCTCATTGCCTTCGAAGGGGCGGGGGTCAATATTCCTATCGCCGCCAAAGGGGGGTACAGGCGATTTGAACCTGGCCCCTTGGGAAATCTTGGATCCGTGACTGGGGTTGGTTCACTTCACGATACACGGCTCCCCGTGATCTCCCAAAGCGGTGCAGGGAACCAGCCGAACACAAGTCATCTGCTTGTTTGCAAGGAATCCCAGTCTTCCGATTTTGAAGAGTTGCAACCAATGTCATCCAAGTTCCCTAACAGAGACCGAATCGTCAGGATATTTGGGGGGAGTCTTCCAAAAACCCATTTCGAGAGTCGAAGTCGCCGCCCCGCCCTAGAGGCAAAGAGGCCGCCAGCCACCAGGGTCGCCATGGCGAACCAAAGCGACCACCACACGCTTGCACAAGGGCAAGCGCAAGCGCGGGAGCGCGGCAAATGGAGGTGATTCTCCAAGGAGTCGAGCCCCTAAAATGGTTGATGTCCTGTTGACTTCCCTTCAACTCTGACTTCCCTTCAACTACCAACACGGGTTTGCTTTGAGAAACTCCCTTGTCAACTTCTCTGGTTGTCCGCACAGTCATGAGCTGTTTGTTGTGTTCTTGGTTTGTTGAAATTTGAACAGTGTTACCTGTTGCGCCTCTTTTGGCGTCGTGCTTCTTCATGTTGTTTGTTACAGCAACGCTACGTGCTTAGGTCTGTTATCGCATTTGTTTCGCATGTCCTCCATGCATGTGTGTACATCGTGTCTTGTGCTTTGCCATATATAGAAAAAAGCTGGGTACATCCAGAGTTGCTCAGGGATGGTTGAGCCAAAGGACTTCTCGTGCAGGCAGGCATATGATGCGATCCAAGTGTCTCACCTGGTTGATCATTGATTTCAGCAAGCCTTGTTGGAAAACACGCAGCGCAGAATGCCGAGATGCAGTAGCCAGGTATTTCAGTGCATGCTGCAACCCCATGTAACAAACGTACAGCGAAATTGGGCCGCAAGGAACACACAAAAGAAAAACAGGGGCCTGGGCCAGCCTTACCACTCCAAACACTTGAACTTACCACATCTGAAACAAGCCGAACTGCTTGCTGGTCAAAAGGAAACATGGGAAAACCAAGCAGGCTATAGCTTGTTCCAAGAGGTAAGCTGCGTCTGGCAATGCCTCGCTCTAAGTTCTGCGCCAGGTTCTGGCGCCGCGCATTTACTGATCAGCTTTCCTCAAACAGGGGGGTTGGTGGTGCGGTAAGACCATCCCCACACCATCGCAACAAATTACCAAGGGCTGCCGGGATTTGAAGCATCCCTCTGACCGGAGGCGGGCAGCACAAATTCCCCCCCCCTTTGCACTTGAAGGGGGCACTGTTCTTGTGTGTGCTTCTTGAGACCGACAAAGTCGCCGGTTGCTCTCTGCAATAATTTCCGCATCGTGTTGTTCACGATACCCTGTTTAGTAGGTCTCAAAAGCGAACCCAAAACCACCCGTTTGGGATTCCTCAGACCCCATTGTCGAGGCCGTGCCCTCCTGAGGCCCTGCAAAAAGGGTGCGAAAGCCTGGACTTGAGATCGCAGACCTCTGGATTCGCAAAAAGTGACAACTGTTTGGTATGGATAAACTTTTTGGAAGACCAAAACGCAGAAACAAGCTATCAGGTCAGCGACCCGGGGACCCGTCTGGCGTTGCTACTGTCACTTTGTGCCTTGCGTCAACAGATTTCCCGGCGCTGACGTTTTCCTCGCGATCTGTGGCACGCAGATCGAAAAATCGGATTTTTCCAGCACTCCCCGTGGAGTGGTAGAATGGGTACATCAATCCTTCGAAATGGATGAGCTCAATAGAAAGGCCAAAAGCATGTGTCGCAACTTCTGCACCCTAAATGGGGAGGTTGCACGGGTTGCAACCTAACTGCAATGGGTCAGACTTCGAACATGTGGTAAGTCCACACAGTTACCTGGGGGAAGGCATGCATGCAATGCGCTATGAGGGGTCCTAAAGAAAGGCAGCACTCGATGTTTTGAGAGGCGTTTCTTTAAAGGCCTACATAGGAACGTATGCTTAATTGTCCAATCTGCAGGAAGTCTCTTGCTAACAAGTCACCCCTGAATCCGTTAGGATGGCAATGGACGCTCCAACGTCAAGAAAGGTTACCCAAACTGCCCTGAAGCTGCAACATGTCAAAGGCCAAATGAATATCAGGCTCATTTCTCACAACATAAGCTAGATAGGGTAGCCTTGAATTCCTGGGAGATTATGTTTATTATGATTTCTCTAACAGAATGGAAAATGAAACAAACTCGTCGGAATTCTTTCTCGGAAAGTCCAATTTTGCAAGCTTGTGGGGATGCGGTGTGCACTCCTTGTGGTCAAAGCGAAACAGATCTAAGCCAAACTTTGTATGTGTCCCTGGGACCTACATGGCGAGGATTTTTGTCCATGGGCGACTCCCTTGAGGAAGTGCGCATTTTCAAATATTCGGATCCGCTCAATGCATTGCATTAGGACGCCTTGCGCGTGCAGCTCTGCAACCATCCTATGGCTCTTCCGCCAACGTCTTGGTATGATCAGCAAGGATATCGGCATTTCAGGTGCGCAATGCTTCCATTGGCCCAACTAGGTTTGTCGGCTTCCAGTGTTGCATCATGTTTCTGCGTGAGCCTCCGTCTCAAAGCAGTGTGGCAGATCACCGTTTGCTGTAATCCTTGGTTTTGCCAAGGACGCAGGGATGCAATGTTCACCAATAATCCGCAAACAAATATGCCCTGGACATTTTGCCTCTTTACACATATTGACGTATTACGCGCGCACACACACACACATACGCACACACACACACAAACACACACACACAAACACACACAGACACAGACACAGACACAGACACAGACACAGACACAGACACAGACACAGACACAGACACAGACACAGACACAGACACAGACACACACACACACACACACACACACACACACACACACACACACACACACACACCCACACCCACACCCACACCCACACACACACACACACCCACCCACCCACCCACCCACCCACCCACCCACAAACCCACCCACCCACCCGCCCGCGCGCCCGCCCGCCCGCCCGCCCGCCCACGCCCACGCCCACGCCCACGCCCACGCCCACACACACACACACACGACATCACACATGCTACACACACACAAACACATATGGCACATACTGCAAAACTATGCATGGCTTGGATTCAAATATGTGTATGCATAGACAATACACATATATGTATACATGTGTGTATAGTGTGTATATATATACATATGCATAATGTGTGTATACATATATATATATATGTATATATATATATATATGCACGACATGCATGGAACTCCACGTCATCTGAGGTACCACCTAGGCACATTCCTCCTGGCCTCTGGGGCTTTCGGGTATGTTGACAAACCGGAAATGCAGTTGGCAGTGCATCAACAAATCACAGACCTTCGGGGGATAGTTACAGACATAAAACCGTTTTGGCTAGTTTGGGCATATGTTTCCGGCGAATCATCAAGTTCACCGATTCAAATTGGGGGATTACTCAAAAGGGAATCTTCATGCGTTTCGGATAAAAAACCGATATCCAATACCTGTTGTGAGATCGCTCTAGTTTGCCCAGAAATTCGAACACGACTGTGAAAGTGAGTCCCTGTGAGATAATCTACTTCGGGATTCGCTTGGCAGAATTAATTAGCAACCTACTGATAATGATGTGTGGTTGGTGTATTTGCAATGACGGTATTCTGCTGAACCCAGATTAATAAACCCCTGTTCGATTTATTACTAGGGGGTGTCCCTTTTAGGAGGGAGCACCCCCAATTTATAATTAGGACGGGTTTATTCATCCGGGGCCAACATTTGACATGGTGAATAAACAAGGAAAACAATGAACAAGTCCATCGAAGGCATCCAACCTCCATCACAGCTACCTCATGCACCTCTGACAGCTGGTTTCGCGCAAGTCGTCTTCAGTCTTTCAGTGGCCCTGCGGAATTGGAAGACTCAGGGCCTCTCCGGCAAAGATTTGCCGTGCGCCTGTGGCGCCTGTGTCAAAACGGTCCCCGGCTCCCTTCTGGTCACTTCAACCAGGGGAGGGGGCCCTTGAAAGCAAAGCAAGACAAGCCTCCAGATTGTCTGTCGAAATCCCCGGAGTGTTCCAAGAGTTCCTGACCTCGAGGTCTGATGGACCCCCCCAGGTTTCTGGGATGCCAACCCCAAGCCAAATGCAGGGCGGCCTTTATCCCCGATGACGATCCTCCGGGGGGGTTCAACAGATCTCAGTGTGGCAAAAGAAAACCGATGGAGATGTCAATAAAGTTCAAAGAGACGGGCCACAGTTCAACGGTGTGTCTTCTTTTGAGGGTCCCCTTTTCGGGACGGTAAACGGAAATGAAACTAAAGGGAACCCCATCACTTTTGGGTCCGAAGCCTTAAAAAAGACAAGCCACGTCTCGCACCTGCTTGCCAGGTCTGCTCCAGGAATCCTCTGGTTTTTTAAACCTTTCGCGACGGGCCGCTCGCTCAAGCGCCTCAAATGTTTCACCTGGCAAAAATGCACAGCTAACTTCAACGTTCTGTATCGCTACCCTCCCCCAAACTAAAACTTGGTCCCATTTACAGAGCCTTCCGGGAGCTTCCATGTTCGTCGGAGGGAGTGCAATTACGCACATATCGATTCCCTTTCAACACCAAGAGGAGGTTGTTCATAGCCACATCATGTCTTTCCATACCTAACCACGTCTGAATGCTACAGCGGAATCATCCGAGTACGCTGCGCCCCCAGTGGCTCTGGGTCTCAAACGCATACATGGGTGCATGCTGGAACTTGGCACTGCCGTCATCTCTTTGCTTGAATGAACTGGTTACCTCTTTTGCTTTGGGTTGTTGGCAGCTGGTAGCTGGTACCCTACGAACATGGCCCCCATTTTTGGAACCCCCTCTTTTGGAGGCCCCGTCTCAGTTGCCGTGGGTTCCACATACCTTTCCCTCACCTGCCCTCAACCTTCGGCCTGGCAAGACAAAAAGGAGGAACCCCACCCAGGCGATGGGTATGAATTCATCGACCCCGTGGACATCATTTCGGGGGTTGTGCCCACCACTCCCATGACTCAGAGAGCCTGTTGAAATTCATGGGGCATGTTTCTGGGTTTCCGCCAGCAAAAGCTTCGATCACCCTGTCTAGCGGTTTGCTGGAACAGCCCATGGCTTCAAAACAACATGTCCTTTTGGGTCCGCCATGGAAAAAGGGTACCAACCAAAAGGCGAACCTTCCACGTTCCAATCCCATGGTTCATCCGAAAGTCCGGGTGATTCCTTCACAAGCCCCATTTGAAGGGTCAAATGTTTTTCGGATCTAGCTCACTGTCTGGACCAAAAGAGTTGAACATCTCACTTCTTTGTGGCCCAAAAGGTTTGTCTCACGTTCCAATCGGCCGATGTTTTTCACGGAAACCGAGAGGCCAAGGCCGAGAGGCTCGAGGGTCTCAGGCGTCCAGCAAGACCCGCAGGGAGCAGCCCTGCAGCGCCGGGTCCGAGCCGAAGCCCGTCCAGCGCTGCTTCCGGGGGCCCAGGATCCTCTGCTCGCTCCGGGAGTTAGAAACTTTCGGAGGTGAGACTTGGTCAATATATATATATATATGTGTACAATGTGTACATATATATATATATATATGCTATACCCATATATATATATAGTTATATTATACACATACATATAGACATATATATATATGCTATACCCATATATATATATAGTTATATTATACCCATACATATATGTATATATGTATATGCTATACCAATATATATACATATATATATATATATATGTTCCCAGCTCGCATTGAGATTTTGGCGAGCAACCCCCCAATTTGCTAATGGCATTGTGGGTATGGTTCATGCCACTCATGTCACATGTCTGACAGCCATTGGGCGATTAGTTTTTCTGCGGGTCGGAGGTTGAAGTCACGACGAAGCTGAAGGGCAGCTGATTGGATCCTGGCTTGAGACACAAGAACTGGTCGACCATCTATATGTTCCCTACAAAAAGCTTCACCCTTCCAACACAATCTCATTTCGAAATGTAGGGTTGAAAATCCTGAAAGGAAGACCCGTAGGGAAACCACCAGTGAGAAACGTCCCAATCCCTTTCTTGAAACAAACAAACAACAAACATCAACACAGGACATCAACCATAAACAACGATGACCCCGGGCTTAAATTTCAAATCGAATTGGACCCTTCCACAAACAACTATAGGCTTGAATGTTGTCAAGCCAGTTTTGGGGAAAATGTTCCCGAAGTCAATGGCCATGATTTGCCTCGATGGCTCTTGTGTCCATTTGGCCTTCCTTTGAACACTCCCAAAGGGAACCAACTCAAGAGGAATGCTTCATGCTAGGGCTCGGCATCGAGCCCTGCCCCCCAAACAAAAAGAGAACTTCGAGGGTGCCTCCGAACTGTCACTTTGTCCATATATCAGGCGGTACCTGGCCACGCGTGCTTGGGCACGACATACACAAACCATGTAACCCCCGACGTGTGGTATGTGCTCAACAAGCGGTAGTAAAACCCTAATGGAAACAAACATAGCAGTGCACAGTCAGGGGTACACGACGTGGGCGTCGGTTTCGCTGTCGTAGTCATTCGTCCTCTTTTCGAACGTCCAAATCAAGCAAACGGCTTTTCTCAAAAGGGTTGGCAACAGAAAGGATTGGGGGTCAACCTTAACTCTCACCTCGATCGCCCGGAAAACCAGTTCGCGGGCCCGCGAAATTGGGGCGAGCTTTCATGAGCGATTTGGCCCACGTCCTTTTCAGAGCCCCGCAAACCCGAGAGAAGGTGCGCCCAACATCCACCCCAACGACTCCTTTCCCTGGCAAGGTGAGGTGAAAACCATTCAAGCTTTTAACACAAGGGCGTGATCCGGATCCAGCGAAAATTGTCTGGCAAGGATGCTCAGGGCTCCTCAAAGTCCCCGGATATGGAGAAACGTCACCTTTTGGTTGCCAGTCTAACTTGAGTTGCTCTTTGATGCATGGGAAAATATTGTGGATGGAAGCTTTCCACGCCACGCACCAGTTGGTAGGCGGCTCATCAACCAGGTTTCGTAGGGCTTCATTCATCCCACATGGTGCAGGATTCTGCCCATCCACAGTAGGAATTTTGATGTTTTCAGCCCAAGCAGGGGCGCGTTCCCGTTTCCCAAGCAAACCCTCATGCAAGCGACAATCACCCTTCATTGGCGGTTTGGACTGGCGGCTTGAGGCCTTGAACCCCTGGCTCTTGTAGGGTGCAATCAATCCAAACCCCCCATTTGGGGAACGCTGACTTTGTGGCTTTAAAGGGAACACCAGGAACAACAAACCTTGTGAGGCCGCCCAGGAGACAAGCCTGTCTCCGTCGAGTCGGGTCCACAAACCGCAGTGACAAGCACGCCACTTGCAAAGCAACTAAACAAAAGGACGCATGAACAACCGGCAAAGAAAGCAAACAAGAGCCTAGTGGAGCCAATACATAACGAGTGAGACTTAAAAAGGTTACAATAAATAAAGTTTGGGAGAATCAAACTGCATTCCATGACGGCTGCATTCCGCAAGCGTCATTGACTCTGCTTGGGAGATGTTGCGGGAATTCAGATGTGGCTTTGTTGCTTCCAGACATGATGATCAACTCATGCGGGAATGTCAGATGGTCTGAGCTCATTGAACTGCAAGCCGCCAGTTTCAAACAAACCTTCCCCCACTAACTCTCAGGAGCCCAGCCTTCGGAAGCTTTCCCAACTGCATTGGCTTCGGCTTCCCTGTAAACCACCCCAAACAGAGTAGCCTTGAACGTCCGTTTGTTAGGCACCCCTTTCGGGATAGTTCAGGGAAACCAAGTGGAGATTACTTTAGGACCAGGAGGTCTTCCTAGCTTTACGACAAATCCCATCGCTGGCAAGCCTTACATCTGAAACACTCCTTGACCGCACTCCTGCTTCGATGCTGGAGTGTAATGCAATGCCTTACAATTCATGAACCTGGAAATTTCAGGCATGAGCACAAAATTCACTGCTCGCAAAACAAGAAGCTTCAACACTGGCTTCTCCCATGTGTGACCGTCTAATAGCAAACGCCGTGCGATGTGTGTCCATGCGGCCGGCGCATTTCTACATGTCGGGTGCACCAAAATGAAAGTACATGGCCCTATTCGTCTTAGGGTAAGTTTCTTGGCGGTCATTCACCCACGCGGGAATTGCGGCATGGAGGCCTTTCTGGCAACTCAAGCGCTTCTCCCAGGTCTGGCAACAACCCTTGGCCTTCGCAGTGCCCCGTTGCAGCCCCAGGCGCAAAGGATTCGGATAGCCACGCTCCCAGATTTCCGCCACAAGCCTGGCACCCGGCCAATCGAAGAACGTGAGACACATGCACTCCAAGGACTGCAGAAATGCGAAGGTCAAAGTCTCTCATTACCTTTATGACAAGTTGCAGTGACCATCAGTCCACTGACTGAAAGGCTTCTCGCCATCAGAAAGCCCTCTCTGCATGTAGTTGCAACGTCTGAACTCGAGACATCAGTCCTGTAACTCCAAAAATAATTAAATTCACCTTTCTGGCAAAGTCGTTGAGAGCTAAGTCCTCCAACCTCAGCAATTGCAAGCATCGAAATCTTACACTTTGAAATTTCCATTCGGAGATGAAAACAGGGTTCCCCATATATATTCCCCGGAAAAAAAAATCACCCCAACCACAAAACTCACCATTGCATGGGCTAAAATGGGAGCTTATGTTTTAAACCGGGTGAAATCTTGGGAAGCTGTGCGAGCAACTTCCGGGAGCCCATGCCCTGAAATCGATGCAAAATACATATGGCATTCCCATGGTGAGCAAAGGGCAAACCAAAATGGGCGCTTCCAGCTCCGCTTTTTTAATTTTAGTACCAACCACCTGGAATCAGAGTGGCGCAACAAGTGCATGCTCGCTTCACAAGTTTCCCATACGGCGTGCAGAGCATCTTACGCCCAGTGTCGAGGAAACCCCGTTTCGTTTCAGAGGCTTTCCAAGCAGAATGTTCAGCTTCCCTCTAATTGGTGGTTTGGTGGTTTAGGAGGGGCTTCCCATTACCCTTTAATGTTTGTACTCGATTATTAAAGGGTACCGGAATAATAGAAAGTTTTTTTCCTTATTCTGGTTCACCCCCATTGTTTAAGGGGACCAGAATAATAGAAAGTTTTTTTGGCCAGGGGGAAAATTCAAAAAAAAAACTCCACAAACAAAATTTAATTAAAAAACCATCCCCCCCCCCCAAACTCTGAATCTCCTTCAGCAACAAGCTGAAGATTGTGTACCTCAGAAATTTGAAAACCATCCCCAGCCCTGAAACTGCAAACTCTTTATTAAACCGTGCTAAAAAAATGCAAACAAACAATCAGGACAAGGGTACCCCTCACAGACCCCACTGAACCACAATAATGTGATTGTTTAAGGGGACCAGAATAATAGAAAGTTTTTTTGGCCAGGGGGAAAATTCAAAAAAAAACTCCACAAAGCAAATTTAATTAAAAAACCATCCCCCCCCCCCAAACTCTGAATCTCCTTCAGCAACAAGCTGAAGATTGTGTACCTCAGAAATTTGAAAACCATCCCCAGCCCTGAAACTGCAAACTCTTTATTAAACCGTGCTAAAAAAATGCAAACAAACAATCAGGACAAGGGTACCCCTCACAGACCCCACTGAACCACAATAATGTGATTGTTTAAGGGGACCAGAATAATAGAAAGTTTTTTTGGCCAGGGGGAAAATTCAAAAAAAAAACTCCACAAAGCAAATACTAAAGTGGTTGCAATACTAAAGTAGTATTCCAAAAAGTCTGCTCAGGAAGAAGTGGTTGCAATACTAAAATAGAATTGGAAAAAGGAAGTGGCTGCAATACTAAAGTAGAATTGCAAAAAAGAAGTGGCTGCAATACTAAAGGAAGTGGCTGCAATACTAAAGTAGAATTGCAAAAAGGAAGTGGCTGCAATACTAAAGTAGAATTGCAAAAAGGAAGTGGCTGCAATACTAAAGAATTGCAAAAAAGAAGTTGCAATACTAAAGGAAGTGGCTGCAATACTAAAGTAGAATTGCAAAAAGGAAGTGGCTGCAATACTAAAGAATTGCAAAAAAGAAGTGGCTGCAATACTAAAGGAAGTGGCTGCAATACTAAAGTAGAATTGCAAAAAGGAAGTGGCTGCAATACTAAAGTAGAATTGCAAAAAGGAAGTGGCTGCAATACTAAAGTAGAATTGCAAAAAGGAAGTGGCTGCAATACTAAAGTAGAATTGCAAAAAGGAAGTGGCTGCAATACTAAAGTAGAATTGGGCCCCAAAACCCTCCATTGTTTGGACGTCCCAAAAGTGCACCCCCATTGTTTTGGCGCCTCCATTGTTCAGGGGGGGGGGGGGGGGGGCCCTTTTATTAATCAAGTTCGAACATTACAAGAACCAGGGGTTCAAATCCCCAAACCAAACCACCAACTAGCGGTTACCTGACATGTTATCTTGAACTGTAGGACCAAAGGAATTGGAAAGAAACATCCCGAACCACTCCTTTGGTACGAGCCCGGAAGGAAGGTTTTGCAACCGTCGAAGAAACAAACAAACCTATGGCGACAATGGCGCTGCTTGAACAACTCGGGATGGTTTCAGTAAGGAGCCCTTGACGCGCAAGAGCTTGGACCCTATGCTTGCTTCTCGGTCCACTTGTTGGTCCCACAATGTCTGGGCTCATAATGTAAACACATGATATGCAACATATTTATATGGGTGCTGTTTGTCAGAGCCTGCAAAATGGTGGCTTTCCTGTTGGCTTTGAAGCCACAAATACAAGGGGTGCCCTCGCAAAAAGACACAACCATACCCTAGATATCATGTGTCGAAGTTAAACTTAGCACGACTATGTTTTACTGGTCAAACTTCTGCAGTCCGCAATGACGATGTTTCACCGGACGCCACTTTTCACATCCTCGCTCTTCGATCGTTCTGGGCCATTAATTTCGGGATCAGCCATCTTAGTGTGGCCAAGCGAACCCGCGAAAACCTCATCACACCAGACTCACGGCCCAATCTTTTCCCAGTCCGTTTGCCGTCACTTCTGCGCGCCCATCCTGGCCAGAGCTAGCGAGGCTTGGAATCCCTGAATGCTAGGAAACAATCCTGCCTTTCAATAGCGACATTTGATCTTCATCTGCAAATGTATGCATGAAGCGCGGATTTGTTCCTGGGCCGTGGCTCGCAAGAATGAGTACACAGAATACAATTTGCAAATGTGATATTCGTCGACAAGTGTCTTTTGTCAAGCACCGTCTGGCGTAGCACATGAGCAAATGCCTCATCACCACCACATATGTTCAGCTTGCGTGAACAAGTGAGTGTACACACAAATCGATCGATGTGTGCTGCAAAGGCACATGCCACTTTGGAGTGACAACCCAGCAAAGATCACTCCGCCTGGCATTGTTACGCAAACTTAAATTGGGAAAATCAAAGCCAGCCAAAGCGCCCGAGCCTCATGCTGATGATGTTCAGCTTCCTGTAGGCCAAGAGGTACGTCCTCCCAGCACACTCCATGTCCGCGGCCTGCCGCACAGTCCTCAAGGAACAGATCATCAGCACACCAACAAACCCTTGGCAAACATTTTGAAACACCGAAGCCAAAAGGAACCTAACCAATTTGCGGTCTGGAATCAGCTCATCTTCAAAGCTAGGAGTTTCATGAAATAACATCATGGTCCGGTCTAGATTTTTGAATTTCAGGCACGGGGCCAGTGACATAGCATGATGACAGAAGTACACATTTCAACATAGAGAGAAAGACAATTGGGATGTTCCATTGGTTGAACAATTTGATCTCTACCGATCCCAACATAACAGACCATCCCCTCCCAAAAAAGGAACTGCTCAGGACAGAAAATGGAACCCTCCCAAAGCACATGTCACGTGATTATTTTTTATTAGTCATGAAATTGCTACATGGACCGTGCAAAGTATCCCTTCCTCGCCCTTTGGCCATGATCGTGACCAAGCTGCAGATTCCGCGAGGCACGCTCTGACAAGCCGCAGTAGCGGTTGATCCCGGTCCTTCGGAACTCAACCCCCAAAGTTGCAATCCAACGTGTTTTATTTTGGATTGGTCAAATGGACCAGGGTGTGCAGTCATGATTCAAGGCAGTTCGGCAAAGATGAAGCCGGTCATCATAGTACTGGATGTTGTGACCATTCAGGGTGCGAGGTTCCAGGGGCCAATCACGGAGAGCAACCCTATTCAAAACCTCCATGAGCCATTCACTCACCACTCGTGCGTTGTACCCTTTACAGTTCAAGAAAGTGCCAAACTCCTCCTTGAAAAGGCCATAGTAGTTGAAGCGCTTCTGCGAGGAAGCAATCCTCATTGATTTCCGCCAGGCTGTAAAATCATTAAACGCACGTGAGAGCGCCGCTTGGTATCCAGGGGGGCCACTGGCCCGATCCACAATTCCATAGGCTCCCATGTGGAGCAGCATGCTCCTCAGTTTCAGCCCACTCCAAACAACATATGATACCCCAATGAAGTTGCCAAACAAGTGCGTTTGAACATAGGGCCAAGGTACAAAGTAGAGCCATTTGACACACCCAAGAGTGTCAGATTGACTATGTGGAGGGTGCAGTGCTTGATGATGTTGACCGAAAAGAAATAGAGCTCGAGCAAAGGGCCTAGGATCACTATCACATGTCATGATTGGTTGGTGTTACTGTGTGTCTCAAAACTGAATTCATATGTTGCACTGTGCCTCAGAAAAGGCTGCTTGCAGGATTAAACATTTTTAAAGATGGCTGTTGCGGCTAAACACTCGAATGTGTCACAACAATGTTGAAATGAAGTGCAGTCTAAGAGCAGACAGGCAAGGGTAGCTCATCAACAAGAACATCACGTGTGGACCGAACCGTTGTCAGCCAGTCATTCTCACCCTCATACACCATGTAGTTGAGGCGTGCGTCGCCCTTTACACACGCCCTGCAGCGGAAACAAACATTGGTTGCACACCACCATGACTTGTGCCGCATCAGGAAGCGGAACCACGCCTGATCCCCCCGAAGCTCCGTGGTCACAAACCTCCGCCCTGCCACGCCAGATTCTGCTGCCAAATTCAAACTGGCAACAATTTGTTCAAGCACTGGGTAAAAGGTCAGCTCAGCAGAGACCACTTTGGTGCTCTCCAAAGAGAACACTAGGAATCGCGCAAGCCGGGTCGACTTTGGTCTGAAGACAGGTATGTTAAGCCAGATGCCATAAATCATATCATGCGGCGCGTTCTCGTGAGCCATGCAGGCTTCATCGCCATGTAGGCCTACAGGCCACACCTGCTGCTGGCACGCGGCCCGGAACTGCCGAGTGTTGACCGCAATGTCATCATCGACTTCGTCTAGGTGGTCCCAGTACGATTGCAAAAGTTCATCCCGTATGCGTAGGCCACATTCAGATATCAAATACTCCAACAGTTTGTGAGGCAGTTGCAAGGGCAGCTCTGCATAGCCTTCTTCATCGGAGTTGGTACCAATCCCTTTGACAAGCACCTTCACAGTTGTGGGTTCCTTGGCTACCAGTCATCATTTAATTAATATCAACACCATTAATTCATGCATGCATCATGCATGCAATCAATCAGTCAACCAATCAGTTCCATCAATCAATTACTCACCAGTCAGTATGATGGTCCAATCTTAGGAACATGATCTGGAACCTGGGGTCAAACAGGGTGCCAAATGGGTTATATTTTAAGGAAACCTGTCAACACTAGTAATTGTTCTTCAGCATGTTCTATGTGAGTGGCCTTTCCAAAAATATATTTTGAACATTATTCACCCTGGTCCCTGCGTTCAAGGAGGCCCAACAACGTTACACGGCACACATGCATGCATGCAGGGTACATCGATCAAATTGTTTGTAGATTGCGGACCAATGCCAACTTAGATTTTGGGTCTTTGGGCCACACCATACTAAGCCAAGTAGCCACTGGCAATTTCAAACGGTGATGCAGATTGCGGGCGCAGTTGTTGTTCGCATACGAAGCCAATCCGGAGGTCCACGTCGAGACCATGCCACTGGCTTCCTTCGGCAACGGCCTACGCAGGACTGCAGGAAATGGTGCCCAATGTGGCTGGGTAGGTCGGTGATGCGCATGCCAACTACATGCATCAGAATAATGAACCATCAACTGGTTGATCCGGTCCATTTCAATTGGTTCCTCATTGCAATGGTTTTTTGTTGGGCCTCATTGTCATGTTCATGCGTGTCAGGGACCCTCCACGTGTGTGAACCATTCCATAGTACATCATAGCCCTAAAAGGTGTTGTGGAAAAAATGATTGTAGGGAATACATCTCTTTGAGGGCCATACTGCACTGAGGGGGGCCTGGTACATGGTCATGTCATTTTGCACGCATGAAATTTGCATCGCAGTTATAACTTAGTGATGCATTATATCAAATTGACCACAGTCTAGTATCAACCCCATCCCCTCAATGCACATTGGAATCAAATTGGCATATGCCTGCATGCATGGTTTTGCACCACACTTGTGGCAAGGCTCCTCATAGCTGGCTTTGGCCGAACTCATTGCGGACTGCGCACTGATTGCCTCAAGTCAGAACACCCAAAAGGCAAAGCGGCAATTCTGACGCATGCGTGCACATGTTGCCAACGATGTCACGCTGCTCCTCTGGCGAGCTTCTCCATGATGTCACGCTGAACAGGGCCAGCTTGGCCAGCACCAGCACCTGCGTTGGGGACATTGGGCAAATTGCATGATGTTGCATGATGCATGGGCATTCTCAAACGCATGTGCGAGCAATCATTCCAAACTGAGATGGCATGACGTGTCGATCTACGCAAATGAAACGGTTTTGGACTCACTCCAGCTGGTTGGCCATGTGACACCGCCAAGCGCGCTAAAGCAAGCACTATGTACAAGCCAATGCAGGGATCCCCGCAACTTCATGCATGAGTTGCACCCCACATCCTGCATGTGGCTGCACTGGGCCATCTCGAGCGCAAAGCATGTGACACCAGCTTGGCATATTGCATGCACATGCCACATGAGTCAGTAGGTGTGGGAACTACCATGCATGTGTATGTGGCTATGTTCAAGCGCATGTCCATGTCAACTATGTTTGCGTTCAGGCATGAGCATGCATTAAAAGCTCAGCCTTTCCTGGGCTTCTTGGCCTTGATCGGGGCACATGCCGTGTCCAGCATTTTGCGTGCGTGCTCACTTAACCATGTTGACGATTGCTGTCCAAGTTGGTTCACACACAGCAAGTTGAAGACACACCAGCATGCGTCACATAAAAACCAAACCGATGTGCCCATGCGTGCGCCAGGAGTCACCGCCTCCGCCTTGTCCAGCGATGCTTGCAGGAGCCCTCGCTTCGCCTGGCACGTTGCAAGAACATAAAAAGTTTCTACATACCATAACCCGCAGGCCAACTATAAACTCCTACTTTCAATCAACCCGAATGATCTTCACAGCCTGGCCCCCCTGGGTCAATTATTCAAAGGAATGGTCAAGATCCATGTTAACACACACAAGTTTGCATAATTCCCCCAAACAAGATCAGCCACAAAACAGGTTACCAAGGAAGTTCCTTTGCAAACTGTCGCTTTTGATTTTGGGGCTCCATGGTCAATCGCTAGGTGATGGGTTCCAACTGATTAACATTCCTGCATTTGGAAATGGACATGGCTGCCAAAATTGAAATGGTTGCAAACGTCCTAGCAACATGCATTGATTGATTGATTGATTGATTGATTGATTGATTGATTGATTGATTGATTGATTGATTGATTGTTTGATTGATTGGTTGATTGGTTGATTGATTGATTGATTGATCGGTCTCTGTTAGTTTGTTTGTTTGATTGATTGAGATTGATTGATTGACTGATTGATTGGTTGATTGATTGATTGATTCATTCATTCATTCATTCATTCATTCGTTGGTTGATTGGTTGATTGGTTGGTTGACTGATTGAGTGGGTTAGTGATTGGCTGACTGACTTGTTGACTGATTGATTGATTGCTGTGTTGCATGGAATGCATGACACATGTGCATGCGTGCGTGTGGCTCACAACAAGGAATGAACATGATGTTCAACAATGCATGCAAAGATGGTGTTAAACATATGAGACACGCATGGCTGGTGTCATGTGGCTTCCCTTCGTGTAATTTTCCTTTTAACCACCCCAAAGGGGTACCGTCAAAAAAAGAAGACACAAACCACATAGCCCTGCAACTTGCTGTTGCCATGAACGGACCACGGCCACACTCCAGATCTCGAAGTAGACATGTTGAACATGATCAACATCATCATCAGCATCGGCAATTGCCTCAGCAGCTGCAAGACCAACATCATCCTCATCGGCAAATGCCTCAGCAGATGCCTCAGCAAATACATGATCGGCAAATGCCGCAGCAGATACCTCAGCAGATGCAGCAAATGCAGCGTCGGCAAATGCCGCAGCAGATGCCTCAGCAGATGCATCAGATGCAACAGCTAGGGCCGCAGAACATGCTGCAGCAAATGCAGCAGCAAATGCATCAGCTAGTTGTGCAGCAAATACACCAGCAACAGCAAATGCATCATACGATGCATCATGCAAGGCATGCGCCGATACAGTTCTGGCATCGCCAGCAGCAGCCACAAATGCAGCAGCAGCAGCGGCCACAGATGCAGCAGTTGCCACAGCCGGACCTGATTGACGACATGACGGGCATCCGGCCAGAGGTGGTGCGATGGTGGTTCATGAACCGGCGCACCCTCAGGCAGTTGCGAGCGGCTGGAGTCCCAGTGTGGAGTATTTACCTCCCGTAGGATATGAAGAGAAAAGGAAAAAGGAGCGGTGACGGCGATAAGGGAGAGTCCCAACTAAGCAATGAATTACCCTCCCTCAAAAATGAGGGTGATGCCTAATCCATAGCTTTGGGTTTCCGAAGAAGGCGACAAACATATTTGTCAATTTCCACTAGATTACAATCCAGCCAACCTCGGGCTTGTCAGGTTGTCCACCAACTGTTTTTGGATACTTGGAGAAAAATCAGGTGGGGGATGATGGTTTGGTTCTATGTGTTTCCTGAACCCCTAATACATTTAAAAAAGCTTTGCTATTTAGCGCCTCTCGCAAGGATCTGGAAGCGCAGTTTGGCGTCGCGGAGGGCGGGAAGGAAGGCGCGCTTGGGTCGATGCTGGTTCTGTGGACCGAAAGGCCACCTGGAAGATGGTTTTCCTTTTGGGGCTACCCTGTGTCAGTTGCCATGTTAGTGGGAGGGATGGGAATTGGATGAACCGTCAAACATTTTGCTTGAAACTCACTTGCAAACGTGCTTGCGCTAATCAATCAATCAACCGACCAATCAATCCCAACCGACCAATCAATCCAATCAAGCAATCATTCAATCAATCAGCCAATCAATCAATCAATCAACCAATCAATCAATGAATCTATCACTCACATCGATCGACCGATCAATCAATCAATGAATCAATCAACCACGCGCGCCTCCAAAGCAGCCTGCTTCTCATTCACATCCGAGGAAACCGAGGCTGCATAGTTCTCCGCCCTTAGGCCAGAACAACACGTGTCAAACGGGCGCATGAGATCCCCAAATGCAAACATACATCATGTGTTGAGCACCATCGATCACCAGCCACCAATCACAGATCAACATGATCATCATCATCATCATTATCATCATCACACTCATCATGCACACGTGCATGCATGCATGCAAGCATGAACGAAAAAGCACTTGAAACTGAGTTCCTGACAGGGTCGCCAGGTTGGGCTTTAGCCCAGTTGCCCATGTGATCTTGTTGCTGGCATCCACGACTGCCTGTCACATTGGGATCAAGTTGTTTGCTGACGGTTGCCCCTCAGCCCCGTCAAATGAATACCGGTGTGCAAACAGGGTACTAAATTAGTACCCACTTTTCGGTTTTTGTCGGGGGTGTTTTTGACGGTTGCCCTCAACTACTCCCCCAATTGAAGTCGGGTGCAAACATGCTTGCATTTGTGCCAAGGGGTAGCACCCGGGTTACACAGCCCCATGTTAAATTTACAAGAATCGATGCATGCACGCATGCAGTGGGTTGCAACATTTGGATGCAAAGGGATTATCACATGTGGCAACGCATGCATGCAGGCTCCCTATCTCCATATAATCAACATCAAATTCACAGCTGCCTTCTTGGCATCTCTGAGCAGCTTCTTCTCAGCCTCCTTTGCAACACGCTCCTTCTCCTCAGCTTCAGTTTCGTCCTTCTTGCGAGTCCCTCCCTTCGGCTTTCCTGAGCCCTTATCGTTCTTCTTCTTCTTTTTGTCCTTCTTTGTTTTCTTCTCCTTCTTGTCCGGCTTCGACTGCATCAGGGGAAGACGCACAATGTAAATTACACACTTGAGTCAAGTGTTGTACACACACATCATGCATGCGTTGCATGTGTCTATGAGTCGATGCCATTTATCGATAGATAGGATTATGCAAAGCAAGTAAGCAACACAAGCCTCCTTCTCCTTATCATCCTTCTTCTTCCGCTTCCGGTTGCTGTCAGACGAAGAGGAGCTGCTCGATGCACCATCCAAACAGCTGAACAGCTGGTCCACCTCTTCACAATGCTCATCTTCGTGAGCATCTTCCACCAAGGTCAAGAACTGGCGAGCTTCCTGCAGGAGTGCACACACCGATCGGTTCGAACATGCAGCAACGTAATGTGCATCACACTCTCACGCTCAGGCACCTGCCTCACAGCCAGGCAGCTCGGGATGGTCACGCACTTCCTTCTTCATCAGCTCGCTGCCAAGGACCTTTCTGGTACGCATCGCAGATGCAAGGTCCGGGCCGAACATGGTGTCCATCTGGGCCGCAGTGAGCCACTTACGTGTCCCCCTCCGTGTCGACCTGTGTCGGTCCCTGATGGTTTTCAGGAACGTCGACGTTTGCCAATTGCCCTGGCATCCTGCCCAGGCATCGTACAGCACCGAGTTGAGAGTTTTACCTCAGATCAGCGCGCATGGGCTCATGCAGCATAAACTAACGACGTCATGTGAGATCAGCATGCAGCACAGGCACTCCCATGTGCCTCGTGGCCCATGCGTTTCAGCTCTGGCGGTGTCGTCGGGCCTAAGCAAAGCAAACCCTGGATCATTGAAGGTTGACTGGGCTAGGGCACTGACTTCTGATGCTGCGGAAGTAGCGCATGTAGCGCGCATGCGCGTCCAGTCGTCGCCTCTCCAGCTCATCCTTCTTCCTTTGCGTTAGCTCGTCTGTCTCGGCTATCTCATTGGCAGGATTTGCCTCCTCGGCCTTCTCCTTCTTCAGCTCCTCTGCTTTTTTCAACTCCTCTGCCTTCTTCAGCTCCTCAGCCTTCTTCAGCATCTCGGATGCCTTCTTCAGCTCATCAGCCTTCTTCAGCATCTCGGATGCCTTCTTCAGCTCATCAGCCTTCTTCAGCACCTCCTCAGCCTTCTTCAGCTCGTCGGCCTTCTTCAGCACCTCCTCAGCCTTCTTCAGCTCGTCGGCCTTCTTCAGCACCTCCTTAGCCTTCTTCAGCTCGTCGGCCTTCTTCAGCACCTCCTCGGCCTTCTTCAGCTCATCGGCCTTCTTCAGCTCCTCATCTGCCTTCTTCAGCTCATCGGCCTTCTTCAGCACCTCCTCTTCAGCTCGTCGGCCTTCTTCAGCTCCTCAGCCTTCTTCAGCTCATCCTCAGCCTTCTTCAGCTCATCTTCAACTCATCTGCATTCTTCAGCTCATCAGCTGCCTTCTTCAGCTCATCTGCCTTCCTCTCCTCTGCCTTCTTCAGCTCCTCGGCCTTCTTCAGCACCTCCTCAGCCTTCTTCAGCTCCTCAGACTTCATCAGCTCATCATCTGCCTTCTTCAGCTTGTCGGCCTTCTTCAGCTCCTCCTCTGCCTTCTTCAGCTCCTCGGCCTTCTTCAGCTCATCATCCGCCTTCTTCAGCTCCTCCTCTGCCTTCTTCAGCTCATCATCTGCCTTCTTCAGCTTGTCGGCCTTCTTCAGCTCCTCCTCTGCCTTCTTCAGCTCCTCGGCCTTCTTCAGCTCATCCTCCGCCTTCTTCAGCTCCTCCTCTGCCTTCTTCAGCTCATCAGCTTTCTTCAGCGCCTCCTCTGCCTTCTTCAGCTCCTCAGCCTTCTTCAGAACCTCCTCAGCCTTCTTCAGCTCGTCGGCCTTCTTCAGCTCCTCCTCTGCCTTCTTCAGCTCCTCGGCCTTCTTCAGCTCATCCTCCGCCTTCTTCAGCTCCTCCTCTGCCTTCTTCAGCTCATCAGCTTTCTTCAGCGCCTCCTCTGCCTTCTTCAGCTCCTCAGCCTTCTTCAGAACCTCCTCAGCCTTCTTCAGCTCGTCGGCCTTCTTCAGCTCCTCCTCTGCCTTCTTCAGCTCCTCGGCCTTCTTCAGCTCATCCTCCGCCTTCTTCAGCTCCTCCTCTGCCTTCTTCAGCTCATCAGCTTTCTTCAGCGCCCCCTCTGCCTTCTTCAGCTCCTCAGCCTTGTTCAGCTCCTCCTCAGCCTTCTTCAGCTTGTCGGCCTTCTGCATTTCCTCTGCTGTGTTCAGCTCGTCGGCCTTCTTCAGCTCATCATCCGACTTCTTCAGCTCATGGGCCTTCTTCAGCTCCTCATCTGCCTTCTTCAGGCGCTCGGCCTTCCTCAGCTCCTCATCTGCCCTCTTCAGCTCCTCTGCCTTATTCATCTCCTCATCAGCCTTCTTCAGCTCATCCTCAGCCGTCTTCAGCTCGCCGGCCTGCTTGAGCTCACCCGACGCGGCATGCTTCAGCGATGCAGCCTGCTTTAGCTCCACAGCCATCATCAGATCATGGGCGGTCTTCTTTAGCTCATCCGACTTCTTCTGCAGCGACTGAGCTGTCGTGGCATCAGAGGTCTTCAGGCTCGATGCCACCTTGTCCAGCTCACCAGCCATGTCATTGAGCTCGGTGACCTGCTTCAGCTGATCATCGGCCTTATTCAGCTCCTCTGCTGCCAGCTTCATCTCCAGAGCATTCTGCAGCTCAGCCGGCTGCTCAGTCTGAGCAAAGCGAATCTGGTCCGCTGTGCTGCACCTATCCAGCGAAGCGCTCTCCAGGTCAACAGTCGACTGGCGGCTATATGCCACCGTCTCCGGAGTGGCAGGTGGAGGCTGATGCCAGTGCTGCCGACGCCATCCAGCATATGGGGGCCAGTCCCAGTAGCCCCGCCAACCATCCCATTCTGATCCTTCTCTCCATTGGGAGTATCCTCCATGCCCAGGGTCAGATGGTGAGAAGTCCGGCAGCGAAGAAGTGCTCGGTGAAAGGTCGCCTGCTGCAGTCGTCGTGTGCGTGCCCTTGCTTGAGGTGCTGGCAGATCCAGAAACCCGAATCTTCTTTTTCTTCACCACACCTACAAGACGCGTCAACCGATCTCATGGAAGTAAAGTGTTGCAAGATTCAAGGTGTGAACCATGTGCCTGTCTGTGGTCCACCCGGCGTTTTGGGCTCTTCCTCATCGGGATCCCTGCCAGAGCATGGGGATATCACGCACGCACATTGAACATAATTCAACATAATATCAATCACGCCGGGAGCACTCTCCCAGTCGAAGGGTTCGCTGCCGATCCAGGTGAGCACCGGTGACACGTGCCCTTCTGGCACGTGCATCTGCCAAACAAGCCTGCAGGTCTTTCATGAGTTCGAACTAGGCTTTGCCCCCAAAGCAAAAATAGCTACACGTGCATACAATATGTCACACGTCCATGATTTGCATAGCCAATCGATGTGCAAACCGCCAAGTTACAGCATGTCCAAGACACCGGATGCACGTTCTCGTGATTTTCCCCCACACATGATGCCTTGCAAGAGCACTTGGGCAATCCAAAGTGGCATGAGTATCATCACAAATTACGGGGTACCCACTTCACGCAACTTCACGGTTAAACTTGGTAATTCACGGTAAAACTTGGTAATTCACGCTAACTTCACGGCTACTTCACGCTACTTCACGCGGGCACGGGTACCCCGAGTTTGCAGTCGTGTGCACATACGAGCCGGATGCCGCAGGTGGGCTGGAGACTGCAGGCCAGGCCGGACAGGGCGGATGGGCTCCACCACAATTAACATTGAGCATAAGCTTCCAACTTGCACCAAATGCAGGTTTATAACATGTTTTGAGTTGGTCCACATTTTGAGTACAGCCTAGTAGGAACAACTTGCATGACTTGCATAACTGACATGCCCACCAACCCCTTCGTCAGGGCTCGTTCGCATCCATACCCCCCGTTGTGTGGTGTTTGTCTTTCAGCCGGGGCAGGTCAAGGTGTAGAACACTCATTTTACAGACTGTGTAGGATTAAATGGGCTCAAACAAGAATGCAAACATGTGCACGTCTCTTGTTTTCTCCCAGGGCCATGCACGTTGATGGTCGGGCCTCCACTTTGTAAGAACATTAAGTAGGGCTCGTGTGTTCCCTAATCAAGTCTAGTGGTTTTTGGACTCCCTAGCTTCAAGTTGCAACAATTCACACAATTGCTGCCCGCAAAACACCACACATGCACTAAATGGTCATGTCTCGTTTGCACTTCAGGACGAATTTGCGGATTTCAGGTAGTCCAGCCTTTTTCCAGGCACCTGTCCTTTTGACCTGAGCCCACTATGCGCAGATACCACACTCAGAAAGCACATTGTGTGCATGCACAAGGCACACATACGATAGTGAGTTTGATTGAAACCCCAAAACTCAACATGTTCATGTGGCGTTGCCCGATTTGGCCCAGGATTTGACAGCCACATTCACACATGCAGTTCACATGCATGCATGCAGTTGGCTTAGATGCAGGCCACGCGAGCCTTCTGCTGGCGCAGCTTCATCCACGCAGACTTCACCATGGCCTGGCGCAGGCCACATGTTTTGCTGGCACAGCTTAATCCACATGATCCCCATGGCCTGTAACTTCAGCCCATTGGACTCCTGCGTGCATGCATGAGTGACTCCTGTTTGCACATGCACAGACAAGCTGCTCACTCAATGTAACCCTGTGCAGTCCATGACAAGCTCGTGCATCTTGCACAGATGCATTCCATAGCCTTGTGGATAGGCTGCTGATGCTGATAAATCTGGTCCTCCCGTCCTTAGCAATCAAGTTCACACACACACACTGAAATCCAGTTGCACATATTCACAGTGCAAGAATGAAATGCAGCATGCAACATGTGTGGGTTTGGGCATGGGATGCAATACTATGCGGGCGTGGACATGTGATGCAATCTGGGTTTGGGCACATGATGCAATAACCAGTTGTCATAGTGTGCAATGTGTGTGGGGTTGCAATCAGACTCCCTCAAATTAACTGTGCAAAACAATCAATGCAATAGTTGTCATATTCAATTCAGCTCTTGCACATGGGGTTGCAATCAGATTGCAGCGGGGTTTATTGTTTTGCAGAGGCACACACGCTTCTCACCAGCCTTGTCGTAGTACACCCGGGAGAGCCTGGCCTTGACGTTCTTCTTCTTCTGCCCCTCTAGAAGCTTCATGCGGCGGGTCTTTGTCAGCTTCTGATACAAAGAGGGCAGCCAAGGCCTAGGAAGACATGATAAATGTTTCTCACCATGCCATCAAGTACAAAGGCATGCCTGGGTGCACACTGCATTCAACTCAGCCAGGCATGCGGCCAACGACAGCAAGCTGGGCATTGGGCGGGGTGCCCCAAAGGATAGAGCCCTTGGGTGTCGGTGCCCCCCATGTGGCCATCCAACTGGGTGAAGCGAACGTGATATCAAATCAACATATCATCATGACACATGCACCTTGCATGCGTGCTGCAAATCATCATGATGAACATGCTGCAAATGTGCAAATTAATGTTTTGCAAACTTGCTGTGTCCGAGGCTGACACAAGAACTGCTCTTGCCACAACTTGGGGTTGATGCATCTCGAGATTGCAGCCCCAACCGCCACCAAGTCCGGAAAGTACTTCATGCAACTTGAGCTTGGCTGCTCGAGTGCAACATATGCTCCTCGAACCGTGGCCAGCACCACCAGCATCATAGATCGTGCAGCAATCCTTGCAGGAAACATGATCATGCAAATCAAGTAGCTGATGTGTTTGTGTGCGCCATACGTGCATGCATGATGCAGCACGCTATCAATCAAGATTAGTGTCAGCGAAGCCTGTTCGACATAATGCCGATGTTCATGCCCATACGGGCGCTGTTTGGATCTTCCCGATGTAGATCTGTTCAGGAAAACAAAAGATCCACACGGTGGCCCCAGGCTCAGAAGTCCATCCGGTAGCAGCATCAAGGTCCCGAGCACTGCAGCTGCAAAGCCGCACCTAACGGTGCAATGTGCATGCGTGCATGCACACATTGCATTGGTTTTATTCATATTGATGTCTGCATGGTGCATTTGATTCTTTGTTCTGAGCCCTGCGCACAGTGGTTATGTCATTGGACTCGCCCCGGCTGCAGATGTCAAAGTAGTCACTTAGACCGCAAGATACTTGCGCTTGGGTTTGAGCAATATTAAACACAATCTATGCACACGCACATGGCTAACAGATGCTAACAGCATTAATATGGTGCATGAGTCAGGTCACTGAGGCTAGCACCTCTTGTGCGAGCGTGCACCTTGCTTTTGGCACAAGTGCGATGTGACATATGCTTGGCAAAATTACGTGCAATTCAAAGCCAATCCAAGTCCCATGCTCCAAAATAAATCCTAGCACTGGCATGATCAGGTTTGAGGCACTGACTGAACGCACGGGATACCGATTGATGACCGCTGAAGACATCGAATGCCACCAGATCCTGAACAAACAACATGCATGAACGTGTGCGTGTGCATGCAACATGCATGCATGCATGATTGAAAATATTTATATTTTAGAGTTAACACATTGCCTACATAATCACAGGCTAGGGCATCATGAGCGACCTGAGCACCGGGCCCTTGCGTGTGTCTTGTAGTGCTGCTGGCAAACGTAGTCGGTGAAGTCAATCCTGCTAGGGAAGTTGTTGTCAATCAGCGTGATCAACCAAAATTGAGTGCAACTCAATCATTTTAGGGACCTGACATTTCCCGTGGAAGCCCCAAGTAGAGCGCCATCATGCCAGCGCATTTCGTGAGGGCAAGCTCGCTGTGTCGCCACTCAGGCTGCACAGGCATCGTGCTAGCTGCTAGGCACGCCGGAGGGTACAGGCTGGAGCCACTGCATGCATTGCATTGGCTGACTGGGCCGTGACATGACACACGCTCATGTTCAGCACATCTTGATCTCTTATCTATGCAGGTACACCCCACGCTAACATGTCAAAGTGTCAAACAAGAAAATGGGGTTTTGTGTGGGCCATGTTTGCCTCGTATTCTATTGCGTGAAAGAACACCGGGTTTTAGTTAATGAACCCACACCATGCACGCACACATTTGTGAATGAGGGGGGTGTCACTTCTGACAAGTCTAATATCACTCCTGCGGAGTGGTTCATGATTTAATTTCGGCATGCATGATTTATCGCACAGCATTGATTGGTGCTTTTCATGTTTCCAAGCACTGAGTAGTTGCACAGGCTATCATGACCGAGCAAATGACCATGCCCCAAAGTCATTGTTTCGTGGAGGAAACTGCTGGGGGGGTATCCATGTTCGGATGTTCGGGGTTTTGTGCAAACATGACAAACGTGTTAACTGAACCCAGACTAGTGACTAGATGTTGGTTGATGTTCAATTAATATTTCCTTTGGAGACCTCGGAGGCCGGAATGGGGGCCCAGCTGCATGTGCCACTTGTTCTATGCCACGTGCATGCGCGTGCATGCAGATTGTTTTGTCGAACCAACTGTTAACACAAAAAAAAACTAATTGACCGAATTCTTGAACATGTTCAAACAAAGCCATGTTTGGCTGGGGCACCGAATTAACCAACAACAATGTCTATCCATTCTGCAATACCCTTGCACAGGTTTCATGTCTGTGTCGTTACTGTTTCTTTCAAAGTTGCACACCCCCATCCCTGTTACATTCCCCAGGGAAATCCAAACAACTAGATCGATCGATAGATATGTTGGACTTGTTTCACTCCGCCAGCGCAATGTCAAATCTCTTGTCGACTTGGAATGCTACCAGCTGGCCCCTTGCGGCAGAAACATGTTTTTTTGACTCAGACCATACTTGCAAATACGGGTTCATGACAGGTGAAGGAATACTCAGGGGCCTGTTGTGGGGAAACTCTATGAAACTCTTTAACACCCCATGTGTTCGGCCTGTAGTGACTGCACGCATGGATTGTTATTGGCTAATTTGGGCAATCAGTCGATGAATCCAAAGCAGTAGTTTCAAGTTCCAAACAATTCTCAAGTGTGGTTCATGTGACAAGTGTCAATTGCTTGAGGCCGCAAGGGTCCCGGTCCCATCAAAGCATCACCAAAGGGCTTGCGTTGCAAGCCAGGCCCCTCAAGATTAGGCTGGACCAACTGTTCCTTCCCAGTCTACATGTTTGTTCAAGAAACAGCTTGTTCAATCAAGAGCTCAATGCGTTTATTGAGTGAAGGGGAACATTTGGCAGGCCAGCGACACCCCGCATCTAGCCCCCCCTCAGATCCACTTCGCCAGCCGTCGGGCCAACTTCCACCTTATGTCATCAAACATGTTCAAATCCTACACATGTTTGCTGATCAACACATGTTGGATGATCAGTGCATTTGGGCCCTAGCGCAGGTCCCACTCCTCCATACTGACCCCATGTGATGGTCGCTCCGTGTTTGCTGTTCGCCTGCCGGGGCAGGCCGCAGCAAACATGTGGCAGCTGGCAAGCATCAGGCGGGCCTGAAGGGCCTTCGGTGGTTGGAGGGCATCAATCTGGTCCTGTGTGATGTTGGCCACGTAGAAGCTTCCAGACAACCTCGGGTACCAGGGGGCTAGCTCCAATCAATTTATCAACAACTAGAACTAACCTGTACTGAGTGCACACATGTTGTGTAATCCCACAATAGCATATGTGTGTAGAATCTCACAATTTGCACATGATTGCTATTTCTGAGCCCCCAGCACCACCCCAATGGGAAGCGCATGGTCAGCTTTCTCAGACTGCCCACAGTATGCCGTCCACGACCTGAAAATGCAAGCACACAATGCACTGTGTAGGGCTTTGTTCCTGCAAGCAATTAATATATGTTCGGTGAGCATCACACTCAGGCACTAGCATTGCAGTTTCCAGCTTTTCCTCTGCGGGCAGCACCAGATCAGATTCTTGTCCATCTTCCGTGTTGGCATACTCCCGGATCAGAATCAAATTCTTGTCACGTGTGGCCTCACGCAAAATAACCAGTGCAGCTGATTCGTATTACACGAGGTATGGAAATAGTCAACTTTTTCCTGTACCTTCATTTGCTACCCACGCTTGCAACTAAACTGTCCTTCCGGTACTTCTTGCTGGCTTCTTTGGCAGCATCCCCCTTAGTGTCCTGGCTGAAAGCCAGCAATAAGGTGCAATTTGAAGCCCGCACACTCAAGCCATGGCAATCCCACACGGCACAAACAGGTGATCCCTCAATCAGGAGATGTTGAGTCTAGTTCAAACATTTCAAACTGGGGAGACCAAAGCTTTTGGGGCACTTGCATATGCACGCAGTCAGTGGGGACTAGGATGAAACACAACATGATAACACGCACGTTGCAGCTTAGATGTTTCTCCACTCATGCGCGCCACTGCCCGTGCATGCATGCATGCATGAATGGATTTGGAAAAGCGTGCACCTCTTACAAAACCCCAGCCCAGCGCAGTCCTTGGCATCCTCCACTGGGCGACTTCTGCGCCGCTTTCGGGCATTCTGCGGCTTCTTCTCTTCTTCCAGCTCCCGCTCAATCTTCATTTTCTTCTCTTCTGCATCAAGCTTCAGGGCAGCAGCTTCCTCCCCATTCTCTTCGGCGGCTTCCTCCTCATTCTCTTGGGCAGGGTTCTTTTGCGCAGGCGCCGCAGGGGGCGCAGACACAGGCTCGGAGTTGTTGCACGCCTTTCCACGGCCCCGGCCCCGGCCTCTGCCCTTGCCACGCTCCCTGGCTGCTGCTTCTGCCTCCTTTTTCTCAGTTCTCCGCTGAGCCCGAAGCTGCTTTTGCCCCTGCAGAGCACAATCACAAGCGAGCACATTCTCAACATACTCAACATGATTCTGGCTACTCTACCGGGCCTCCAGCACAGATTGGATGTTGTCCTCTTCGCATGTGCCAATCTCAACAAGGTCGGGCACATCTGGGACAAGTGCCCGGGTGTCCTGGCAAGGAGCAAACGCGCTTGTATGCATGCATGCGTGTATGCAGAAGTGAGAGCGCCTGGTACGTGCCCTTGCCTTTCTCATTTTCTTCATCGCTTCCAGCCTCCATATCCTCTTCCAGCCTTTGCTTGCTGGGGTCAAGGCTCCGGCATGTCCACTTAGCTGCTGGCATGTCCATAAGTGTCAGCTGAGTTGAGGGCACAGTGGCTTCTCGCTTCTGCCGCTTTTCAGGCCTGCTGCTCTCCGGGGCTGTTGTTGCTTTGCGCTTTCGTCGCAATGCCTCAGCCTCCTCCCCAGCGCTCACAGCTCGCATGGCAGTTGTCAAAGCCACGAATTCCTTATCCGGCTCATCTGACACCTCTGCCTTCTTCCTCTCCTTTGCCTTCTTCGGCTCCTCTGATGCATTCTTCCTCTCCTCCGCCTTCTTCAGCTCCTCTGCCTTCTTCAGCTCCTCTGCCTTCAGCAGCTCGTCGTCTGCCTTCAGCAGCTCCTCCTCCTTGTCCGGCTCCTCTGCCTTCTTCGGCTCATCTGCCTTCAGCCCCTTTGCCTTCTTCAGCTCCTCAGCTGCCTTCTTTGCCTTTTTCAGCTCCCCGGCTGCCTTCTTCGGCCCCTTTGCCTTCTTCGGCTCCTCTGCCTTCCTCAGCTCATCTGCCTTCCTCAGCTCCTCTGCCTTCCTCAGCTCCTCTGCCTTCTTCAGCTCCTCTGCCTTCTTCAGCTCCTCGGCTGCCTTCTTCAGCTCCTCAGCCTTCTTCAATTCCTCTGCCTTCTGCAGCTCATCTGCCTTCAGCTCCTCTGCCTTCAGCTCCTCCTCTGCCTTCAGCAGCTTCTCCGCAATCTGCAGCTCCTTTGCCTTCTTCGCCTCACCCTCTTCAGCGATCTTCTGCTCCTCAGCTTTTCGCAGCTCCTCCTTTCGCCTTTCTTCTTCCTCAGCCTTTCTGATGAACTCACAGTTCCTCTTCTCTTCCCGGGCCATCCTCATTCTCTGTTGAAGGATTAAGCTCTCACGCTTCTCGGTCGCCATCTTCTCTTCTTCCCGCCTTCGCTCCTCTTCCTTGCGCATCTCCTCTGACCTCTTATCCTCTTCTATCCTCAGCTCCTTCATCTCCTCTTCCACCCTCAATCTCTCCGCCAGCTCCAGCACCTCCCTTGCCTTGTTCAGCTGCTCTGTTGACTTCTCGGCCTTTTTCATCTCCTCAGTCTGCTGCTGCAGCTCTTCTGCTGTCTTCATCAGCTCCTCGGCCTTCTTCAGCACCTCCTCTGCCGTCTTCAGCTCTTCGGCCTTCTTCAGCTCCTCTGCCTTTTTCAGCTCCTCTGTCAGCTTCATCTGCTTTGTCAGCTCCTCAGCCTTCTTCAGCACCTCCTCCGCTTGCTTCAGCTCGTTGGCCTTTTTCAGCTCCGCTGCTTTCTTCAGCTCATCTGCCTTCAGCAGCTCCTCTGCCTTCTTCAGCTCCTCCGCCTTCTTCTCCTCAGCTGCCTTCTTCAGCTCCTCTGCCTTCTTCAGCTCCTCAGCCTTCTTCAGCTCCTCGGCCTTCTTCAACAGCTCCTCCGCCTTCTTCAGCTCCTCCGCCTTCTTCTCCTCAGCTGCCTTCTTCAGCTCCTCTGCCTTCTTCAGCTCCTCAGCCTTCAGCTCCTCGGCCTTCTTCAACAGCTCCTCCGCCTTCCTCAGCTCCTCAGCTGCCTTCTTCGGCTCCTCTGCCTTCTTCAGCTCCTCCGCCTTCTTCAGCTTCTCCTCTGCCTTCTTCAGCTCTTCAGCCTTCTTCAGCTCCTCTGCCTTCAGCAGCTCCTCTGCCTTCAGAAGCTCCTCCGCCTTCTTCTCCTCAACTGCCTTCTTCAGCTCCTCCGCCTTCTTCAGCTCTTCAGCCTTCTTCAGCTCCTCGGCCTTCTTCAACAGCTCCTCCGCCTTCTTCAGCTCCTCATCTGCCTTCTTCAGCTCCTCGGCCTTCTTCAACAGCTCCTCCGCCTTCTTCAGCTCCTCCGCAGCCTTCTTTAGGCGCGCCAGCTCCTCGGCCTTCTTCATCTCAGCCGCTTTCTTCAGCAGAAGTGCCTCTGCTTGCTTTTTCTTTGCCACCTTGATGAGCTCTTCTGCCTGCGCCAGCGCGTCCTCCTCGCCGGACTCTAGGTCCACATGGCTCAGCCGCCTCATCGTCGTCGAAGGCAGCAGCTCCTCCTGATGATTTGCTGAGTCATCATCACTCAGCAAATCATCATCCGTGGTGGCCTCTTCTTCCTCTTCTTCGCCCTCCTCAGCTTCATCTTCCTTCCCAGGCTGAGTAGCCTGACAAAAGGCAAGTACAGTGATCGTCATGGCATGTGAGGGTTCGAGAGGGCCTCCAAGGAGTGATGCTTGCGGATGGATCTCGTGCGCTTCGCAATGCCATGCTCCTGGGAACATGTAGGTCGATGAGACATGTTTGCATGTTCACTGCATGCACATGTGGCCTTGAGGGCATTTATCATTCTTGCACACCGCTCTTAGTGATGCATGCACGCAACCATGTTACATGATGCGTGTGAGTGCTATGCATGCCTGTGTGCATAAAATTCGGTCCTCAAAAACCATGCTGATGAGGGTCTTCAACTTGTGCATGTTGCCATCCTTGGTCCTGACCGCTCATGTTCAGTTCGCTCTTGGTCTTACTTAACTCCACACCTTGCTGTCTTCCTCCGTGCGTAGTTGGCCAGGAGCTTGCTTGCAAGGGCGCGGTGCAAGTTGCCTTCCACTTCTGCGAAGTCCTACCGATGCAGAAGCAAGCATTTGTGCAAACGCTGGTCTGATGCGGTGTCTAGCTCAAGCACAATTCCTACAATGTCTCAATGCATTCACGCAAGATGCAATGCAGCAGCATGCCTCATGCCATGCATCATGAACTACGCACACATGCCAGTCCAGAACGTCTGGAGTGACCTGCGTCGCGCTCACAATCCGCATGGCGACCGCCACTTCTGCAAGGGCTTCCTGACAAACACAATGAGGCAAGTTTTGCCACTTGGGTGATTGAACACTTGCATGAAGAAAAACAGGCGCCTTGGTTTCCTTTTCTGTCGGAACATCAAGTGCAAAGTTCGGGATCCAGGCCATGAGGAAGCGCGTGTTGACCTCCTTCTGGATCTGGCAAAACATACAAGATGCTCACACGATTGCTCCATGCAACTGCTCTCAAACTGCATGTAGAGAGTGCGCTTAGCACATTTGTTATTGCCTCTCTCCTCCCCTTTCTTTCTCCCATGCACATGCATGCACATGTGCAGCACATGGTGCGCAGAAACATGACAGGCGCACGGTGTTCTCCACGATGCCCCTCTCGGGATTTACATCCACAAAGCTGAAGCCCACTGGCACCTGGCAGATAACCATTGCGTGTGTGCATGCCACTCAGAAACATGTCCAGCGATGCGAATGCTTGGGGTTGGTGACGTGCGTTGATTAATCAATGCATCAAGCACGCGTGTAAATAAACATCTTGGCCGATCGAAAGCAACTAGCACAAACATGCAGGGACAACCGTGCCATCCGCCATCGAGCGGGAGAGCTTCGCTTCGCTGATCCCCTCCCTCTGAGCGAGCTCCACCAACCGCTTCCCGCGGAAGTCCCCCTCCTTCAGGTACTCCTTGTAGAAGTCCTGCAAGTGGGAAACCATGCGTAACCCAAACCCCGGGAATTGGGACTTGCCTGAAGCATGAGCACCCGCTCCCGACAGGGCTTCGAGCACGGCATTGGGGCGAAGCAGATCAGCCAACCAAGCGATGTGAGTAAAAAGATCTGCTGCGGGGTGTCACTTAGGTTGCCCCAGCTTAACTCTAAAATTATGATATGTGCAGTGTGTTTGCAGTTGCATTCTGATAATTTTCACCAGGGCTTGATTCCTATATCACATCATCGGGCCACGCAACACATGCTTGCAAGTGTCAGTCTTCGTGTTGAGTGATGGCATATGGATCGTTCCACCCTTTGTTCAAATATCACAGCTGTCATTTTAGTGATGTGGCACCCGAATCAAATTATGGGTGAAGCGCGTTCTGCTTTTCGGCTAAAATGCAATATGCTGTGACATACTTGAACAAAGGGCAAATCTCAAGAATGCAGCATGTGGTGGGTGGCACCTCTTTCATCTCGTCTTTGTTGAAGCTCCCGTTGTCCTGATTGAGCAGCTCACATGCCTTCACCATGATCATGCATGCATGCGGCACATGTGCTCAGGATATGGCAAATGAGTGTTACCCCAAGTACATCCAATTGTGTTTGATGTCCACTGGCTTCAATGTGGCGTTCCTGATTTGGGGCAAACCTCATTTCCCACAACCTTGCATGTTGCAAACTGGGGCACGGGCTTTTTCGAAGGGCCTTCAGCATGTTGATGCACCATGTGCGGCATGCCAGGGGATCAATGCTCCATGTGGGGGGTTTCTCAAAAAGGGAACCAACATGGAAAGCACCTGCAAAAATTGGTCCAACCAGTTTTGAGAAACACCCATGTGATCCATGCACATCATGTCAGTTGATGGGAGTCATGTTTTGTTAACCGCCAAGTTTCATCATGATGGGAGTTGACCCCCAGGGTATCCATGTGCAATGCTACATGCATGCATGCTGTGGTAGGTGTTGCGACACATCATGCTTTGAACCACCATCCAATCCACCTCGAGCCATTCATCATGCACATGCGATACTGGTGAAATCCCACAAAAGGTAAAACTACAACATAGAGGTAAAACTACTACATTCCGGAGGAATAAGTTTAACTCCTGCACTGATTTCCAGGGCATATGTATATACATCACAAGTGAAAAATATTCAAACTGACCCACACAATTGACGCTTAACTCACCCCAAAAAGGTAACAAACATCGCATGAGCCTTGAACCCTCGAGTGGCCGTGGGAAAAACGAGTTGATGTTCAAACGACCCCCCCCCCCCCCGCAGGGGGTGTCTTTTTGTGAGGCTCGGCACCGGAAAAGGGAGACCCAAAGGAAGCCAACCTTGAGGGTTCCAATTCCTTTGAAACAGGCCCCTTAGAAAAGCATTGTAAAGGTAACAATGCTGATGATGATCATGAGAATGACCATGACCAAAAATGATGATGCCACCACGAGTGGTGGCAAAAATGACAAGACACATACTCGCACGGCGCCAGACATCGGTCGGGGGAACCCGAGCCTGGAGAGCGGCGCCTCCGCCGGCATCTGCAGCTCCAGGACAGTGCTCAGCCTCCGAGGCGCGTTTTGGGTTTCGGTCCCCGGTGTCGGTCCCCTCAAAACTTGCTGGTGCGATAGGGAAGGGAAGGAACCAGGGAATGTCCCGCAAAGGAAACCATAGGGGACGGTTTTTAGGGTTCATTCCATGTCTCATTCCCTGAGCACCAGCAAGAAAGGTCTTAAAAGTGTCCCTTTTTCAAGGCGACCTTTGTTGGGAGTTCCCCAAAAGAAACAAAACCAGATCCTTCTTGGGGCATGGACCCTGAAAAGTGAGTCAGCTTGCGAGCACACTAACCCACCAGCCAACTCAACCAACCAACCAACCAACCAACAAACCAACCAACCAACCAACCAACCAACCACCACCCACCCACCCACCCACCCACCCACCCACCCACCCACCCACCCACCCACCCACCCCCACCCACCCACCCACCCACCCACCCACCACCCACCACCCACCCACCCACCACCCACCACCCACCACCCCACCCACCCACCCACCCACCCACCCCCACCCACCACCCACCCCCACCCACCACCACCCACCACCCACCCACCACCCCCACCCACCCACCCACCACCCACCCACCCCACCCACCCACCCACCCACCCACACCCACCACCCACCCCCACCCACCCACCCACCCACCCACCCACCCACCCACCCACCCACACCCACCCACCCACCCACCCACCCACCACCCACCCACCCACCCACCCACCCACCCACCCACCCACCCACCCACCCACCCACCCACCCACCCACCCACCCACCCACCCACCCACCACAGCCAACCCAACCCAACCCAACTCAACTCAACCCAAACCGACCGACCGATCCACCCACCCTCCACGAATCCACCACCCACACACCAATCAACCCACCAACCGACCAACCGACCAAGCAACCAACCCACCCACACACCCACCAACCAAGCCAACAACCAACCAACCAACCAACCAACCAACCAACCAGCCAGCCAGCCAGCCAGCCAGCCAGCCAACCAAGCCAACCAAGCCCAACCCAACCCAACCCAACCAAACCAACCCAGTCAATCAACCCAACCCCCACCAACCCCCACCAACCACCAACCACCCACCCACCCACCAACCGACCAACCAACCAAGCAACCAACCAACCAATCCAACCACCCAACCAACCCAACCACCCAACCAACCCAACCCAACCAAACCAAACCAACCCAACCCATCCCAACCCAACCAATCAACCGAGCGACCGACCCACCCGGGGCCGGAGCTTCCGGCAGAGAAAAGAAGCGCTTCGCAGAAACACCTTCCGATGGTCCCCTTCAGTTTTCCTTCAACAAGGCCCCAAAGAAGAGGCTTTAAGATTTTCAGGTTTGTTGTTTCTGGTGTTTCCTTGAAAGCCACAAAATCAGCTTTCCCCCAATTGGTGGTTTGGATTGGTGGCTTCTTCCCTTTACCCTCTACAAGAACCAGGGGTTCAAGTCCCCAAACCACCAATCCAAACCACCAATTGCGGGGTACCTGAGATTTGACTATCTCAATGGGGCCAACACCTTTGGAAGAAAAGCCGTTTCTCGCCTCAAGCGACACACTGAGCTCTTCAAAATCGCGGATTTGCTTAAGCCTAATCCCTGGAGGGAACCAATACCTTGCGCAACCCAAGCAAAAGATTACCATTTGATCCACCGGCAGTCGAGTAAAAGCAACACCGCTTGGATGCCCGGCAGTGAGAGCTGCAGGCTAACCACGTCGCGGCCTCGGATTGGAAAGGATGCCGGCCGTTAAGCTTACCCGAAGAATCCAGCCCATTAGGGCACAGTCACATTAGGGGTATCCAGACGGTTTCCTTTTTTGGTGTCTCTTCAAAACCGACATCAAAAGGGCTCCCTAAAACACAGACACAGACACAGACACAGACACAGACACAGACACAGACACAGACACAGACACAGACACAGACACAGACACAGACACAGACACAGACACACAGACACAGACACAGACACAGACACAGACACAGACACAGACACAGACACAGACACAGACACAGACACAGACACAGACACAGACACACGGACACACGGACACGGACACGGACACGGACACGGACACGGACACGGACACGGACACGGACACGGACACGGACACGGACACGGACACGGACACGGACACACGGACACGGACACGGACACGGACACGGACACGGACACGGACACGGACACGGACACGGACACGGACACGGACACGGACACGGACACGGACACGGACACGGACACGGACACGGACACGGACACGGACACACACACACACACACACACACACACACACACACACACACACACACACACACACACACACACACACACACACACACACACACACACACACATTCAGCAGACACATTCAGCAGACACATAGACACAGACACACATCCACACAGACACATGGACATATGGACATATGGATGCACGGGCACACAAACACAGACGCACAGACACAGACACAGACACAGACACAGACACAGACACAGACACAGACACAGACACAGACACAGACACAGACACACAGACACACACCACAGCGAGAGAGAGAGAGAGAGAGACACAGACAGAGACAAAGACAGAGACAGCAAACGGAGTCAGAGACACAGACGCAAACACCAACACAGAGACAGCCAGAAACACGCAGCACGCATCCATTTCACGAAGCTGGAAAAGGAAACCAAGAGTCAAGTAGTCTTTTCAAACAGCCAAATCGGGCCTTGGGAAGCTTCGGATTGTTGGGGTTAGGGAAATCTAAAGGAAGGGCTGGCTGGCGGTCCAGGGGATGTGGTCCACTGGGGAAGTCTCAGATCGGACACAAAACTCTCAAGTCTTGCGATCTGTTCAATGCCCAACAAACGCTTTTTACATGAAAAACCTGCGAAAACATTGCCTTTTCGGCTCCGGCCTCTCAAAAGAGGCGTCACGAAGCCCGCCGGTTCGCAAACCCTTCGAACAGGGATGCACCAGTGCCACACAGCCAGAACAGAACATGCACATGCGTGACCCCAAAGAAATCCGAGTGATGAATGTCACCTGGTCACCTGGGTGTGCAATCTTCTGTACCAAACCAAACTCGCAAAAACCCATCTGGACCACTTGCTACCATCAGGAACTTGCAATGGAACTCTTTCTGGTTGGGAATCCATGCGGGTCCCGGACCAAAACCACACGAGGCGCTTGGGTGGAATCCAAGCAAAAGAAAAGTTCCAGGGTGGAAGCGGACGCAAAACAGAAACCGGATCACAAGAGGCCCGGAATCCAAACGCAAACGACATTGTCCAATGAAATTTCCATATTAAGCGTCCCGAAATCCAAATATTCGAAAGGATTTGCATGGGCGCCCTAAATGCCCAGCAAAACGAGAGCGGCTGGAATCCACTGAACAGTTTGCTAGAAGTTCCAGCATGAGAGCAGAGCCCAAACCCATTAACCTTTGGCTCTACTCAGATGGCTGATTCAGGCTCATACAGGCTTTACCACTACCCAAAACTAAATCAGTCACTAGCACCACCTAGTATCAGCTTCCCCGAAATAAGGAGGGTAGGGGGTAGAACGAGGGCTTCAAATCCCAACCACCAATCCAAATCACTAATTGAGGGGAACCTGATACCAAAGTAGGCCGAGGATTTGGCTTTGCCCGCGGTCCGATTGAATTCCTGCCGCCCGAACGCTGAGTTCTCTGCCCCCACTCTCGGCGCTCACGAAGACCGCGGGCCCGGGGGGCACCCAGGCCTGGGCTTGTGTACAACCATTCTGCAAGTAAACCACATGGGAGGAACCGAAGCGATCACGGGTGTGACTTAGAGGATGGTTTATCATGGCTTACCGAACCAATGGTAAATCACGGTAACTTACAAGATTTGACGACAAAGGATTTGGCCACAAAACCATGGAAAATCAGGGTAACGTACGGTAGAGGATGTAACGCGAAACCATGCTAAATCATGGGAACTTAGAGGAGTCGACCACAGAGCCATGATAAATCACAGCAACTGGAAGGATATCCTAGTTCCCTTACTTGCGGCTTGCGGTTATTTGGAGCTTCTAGCATTGATTCCCATGCGGCTTCTCAACATGGGACAAATCCTGGCTGGGCTTAATTAGAACTTACAAGCAAATAACGCCTTTTAGGTAGTCCCCGATTTTGAAAAGCACCTATTGTCAGCCCCAAAGGACATGTCTTGTTTTCTCTAGAGAGCACGGTCTTTTGTGAGGAATCCCACGTCCGTGCTTTGCCTCGGAAATGGTGAGAGAAGGCCTGCCTCTGTCCAAGTTCGGAATCCCAGAATCCTTGAAGTACGGTCAGAAAGCTGAGTTGCTTCTAACACTGGAAAACCTCAGGAATTGACTTCCCCTCCGGCCAGCTTGGAGGGTCAACGCTCTTGCATGGATCTCCCCTCTGGGGGTCCCCATGAAAGGCACTTTGACTAAAAGCCGCATTTGGGGCAACATGTGTCACTCCACGTTTTTTGAAGTGTCAAAGGCTTGAAGGGTCTATGACGGACTCCCTGTGAAGGCCGCTTTCGAGACATGGGTCATGAGCCAGGGTGTGTGCTAAAGTAGGGGACCCCCAGAATCATGTGTATATATATATATATATGTATGCTTTGTTTTTCCCTTGCAAACCGACCCTGAAAAGGGCACCCGCCCAAAAACAAACCCCTGGAGGATGATTATTGTTCCTAAGAAGACCTCTGCCCAGGTCCCTTCCGTTTTTGTTTGAACCATGTACCAAGCCTAACACAAACCCATCGCCATGCATCTCTGGGCTCGGAGCCTTCCGAGTTGGCCGCAAGCAAATTCTTCGCTGAGAGCTTGGACCAAACTACACGCCTTCCCCATGGCCTATGACGAAGATATGGGTGTATAGATAGACATATGTGTATATATATAGTTATATATATATATTATATTTATTTATTTGTTTTTTCATTCATTAATTTATTCATTCATTTATTCATTGATTTATTGATTTACTTATTTATTTATTTATTTATTTATATCTATATACCAACATTAATTACACATCCATCAACGCATTCCGCAAATTAGGGGTTCAAACCTTCTCCTCTGGAACCAAAACCACAGGGCTCCCAGCCACCAATCAATGGTTGCCTGAACCCTTGGTGGTTTGGATTTGTGGTTTGGTTTTGGATGTAAATTCCCTGGTTGCTGTGGGTAAAGGAGAAACCACCCAACCTCCAAATCTGTGGTAACCCCCAAACCCCCCATTCGAATCCGCTTCTATTTCGGGCAGAGCTCACCCGTTCTTTTCAGCTACATGGATGTCTCTCCGCTCTCCGAAAATTCCTTAAGGCAGCTTCTGGGGTTGAAGGTTTTTTTTAAAGGGAAACCACCAATTTGTTGGGTTCTCCTAGACAAACTTATATGGGCTTCTCTCCAGGAATCGGAACCCTCAAAATGTGTGGTTCACCGCTAGTTCCCTTGAAAAGGGGTACTCCTTGAAGAAAGGAGCCACGCACAGCACATCTGGGTTTGTCTCAACATAGGTGGCCCCAAACTGGCTGGTTGTCCTTTTGTTTCCCTTTAAGTCAAGCCCAAAAATTGGTACCCTCAGAAACGCACACCCACAGCTCCTCACTACCTGCTCATTACGGCCGTGGGGCGGCAGTGCGGCGCAGGGTGGCGAGGCTGCGGAAGGAGTCGAAGCATACCTCGGCCGGACTTGATGGAGCCCCAACACGTAGCCTCAAGACAAGGCAAAACCAGACCCATGCGGATTTTGTGCTTGCGCCATGCGCTTGCCTTACAGCCGGCATGTTCGTAATTTCGTGCGCAAAGGAAGAAGGGCCACTCAATGTAATGATCAAAAGGAAATACGAAAGCGATACACCCTGAGCTCAGCCAACAAGCAAGTGGGAGCTGCCAAGTTAGATAGACGGTTCAGGTGACTGACAATCGGTTGCAAGTTCTACAACTCCAACACCAATTAAGCAGGTGAGGGAGCTTCGTTATGGTGATGTTTGGTGTACCCCTATGCAAATGTTTTCTTACCCCTTGTGCTTTGATATATTGGAATCCAACAATTATCCCACACGGCGATTGGCTACTTGTAATCAGAGGCAACCATGGCATGGATGCTCTGATGAGCCTAAATCACTTCAAAGGCGTCTTTTTCAGGGTACGTACTGAGTTTCTGTCAAAGGAGACCATGTCTTTGGGCGTGTCTCGTTTTGAGGCTACCGTTTTCCTTTGTTGCCAAGCCAAAAGAAACACGAGACGAGCACCACCCATGTACCATGTCGGGGGCTGGGGCTCCGGGCCGTCCAGGCCTCGTGGTTGAACTCCTCCGTGCCGGTGGCCCAGGCCTGCTGAAAACGCTGGACGAGGGCAAGCTTGGATCAAACCAAGTCAAAGAACTGTCCCATTTGTACCCCACCAAGTCAACCTGTGAAAGAGAGGCTTGAGCACTGAGGTTGAAACACCCGGGCGGCTCGTTGAGCCGCGACACAGTCAAATCACTGCTGAATCTTTGATTCTGTGTTGGGTGTCCCTTTACCCGGAGCCAAGTTTCTACCCTGAGTTCGGAACCTCATGAAGGTTCTTTTCAGGAACAGTTCCTCTTACCATTGGGTTGCAAAAGGCCAATGCTATGGTGCGGATCGGTTTTGTCGGTTGGTAACCTGGTACGTCATTTGGGAAAATTGCGTTAGGCAGGCCAAAGGAAGCTCGAAGAACCCACAATGTACAGTTGCGGCAGTTTGCAAACCTCGTAAAACACTCGGTTGATTTAGATGTTCAAGTTTATTGCTCAATGATGGGACCCTCCATTTTGAGGCGGTGCATTTTTCTGGCAGTCAGATTTTCAGGATTCCGCTGCAGAGGCCCAAGGCTCCGCGTTTTGCTCCAGGTGTCCTTTCGGGTCATCTTGGTTTATTTCACTTAATTGAAACTAGATGGCACTGCTTTGAGTTTGGCTCTGCTGCACCACTGGAATCAGTCTTGTTCAAAAGGGCACCTCGATCCTCAACCTTCTTAGGTTTATGGGGAAATCGGGGTATGTTCCCTTTATTTAGGCGTTTCTCAAAATGGTGGAGCTTGTTTAATGAGAAGTTGAGGGTTTATTAAATATATTTGAGGGTTTATTAAATATATTTGAGGGTTTATTAAATATATTTGAGGGTCTATCAAACACAATGTTTGAGCAAAAATACCAAGCTTCTATAAGGCCTGGAGTACAATCCCAACATGGCGCTCGATTCTGGTTCGGGGTGGGGGTCTTCCATTTTTTACAAGTACCCTGGACAAACATATGTCCAGTAGCGATAGATTCCCTTTAAAGCAACGGGGGGAAACAACAAGTCAACTAAGTCTTCTAAAACGCAAATGTAAGGGGACACACCTGAGCCACGCTAAGGGTTCCCACTCAAACTCCAAGGTGACAGGCGCCCTCCTTGCTTGGAACCTGCGAACAATTGTGCAACGTGTTGCTGGTAAGTGAAAGATTCGGAAACCGAATTGAAAGGGGCCGCGAAAAACTGTTGAAGTCTGGCAATGGATTGGTCGTTGCGCCACAATCACTCTCTCTATGTAACCTGCTCTATATCTACACGAGTTGTTGCAGCGTGCCTCGGAAGCAAGAACCGAGTCCTTTTCTGCCACCGTAAAGAAGCTGGACAAGACCTACTGGGCCCCTGGGTGTGTCTTGAAACCCCCAAAAAATGGAACCTTCCCTTGAACCAACCAAACAGGTGCACAGGAAACCACGATATAAGTCACCCATGTGACGGATGCCGAAGAAACAGCTCCGGCACCTCTTCGGGGACCCTGACGACTTTCCGAGTCATTCGCCGCCTTGATGGTGAAGATGTCTTTGCCTTGGAAGCTGGAGCCGTAGGTCTTGGGCGCGTCCCCTCTAAGAGTCATCTGCGAGAGCGGGTAGAAGCCTCGCAAGGCTCGGCGGGGAGAAGCCTTGCTTGCCCGCGAAAAACTTCTGAAGCCAAAAGGGCCCATTTTCTGAAGCAGATGCGATGCGGTTTTGAGGCTTCCGGGGTCCGCAAAGGTGGCTGTTTTCCGTGTAAGCCTGAAAGCCATGGTATGAAGCCAGGGATTGTCAGGCCGCATGGTCTTTCAACAGTCGTGGTCATGCAGCAATCTTGCAAGATCCAGTGCAAAATGGAAAGCCATAGCATTGACCATGTTGCACTCTGCAAAGACGAAACCCTATTGCACTGAAGGGGAGCAGTACCATATGACCTTGCAAACCAAAACGGTATTTACCACTCTCACTCAACAAGAACAAAACACAACCGCATTTCACGTAGACCAGCCGTCAACTAGCCTATGCCTGCATGCGTCAGGCTTCCCACTTATTGCAAACAGTCATTCTGAAACTCAGGATAAGGCACCCCTCACCCCACTGGTGAGTATAACCACCAGAAGATCGCCGCTATGTCATTGTATACTCTGTTGAGTTTCAGCCACTGGCACGCTGAAGTACCTGAGCCTAGCTTACGGATAACTATTCCTGGCGTATCCGACAGAGTTTGTGATCAGGGGAACCATTGTCGACAACAGCAACGACGACAGCAGCAGCAGCAGCAGCAGCGGCGGCGGCGGCGGCAGCAGCAAGAACAACAGCAACCAAAAAAACAGCAACCTCCACCACAACCGCAGCCAAACACACAAAACAACAACCAATCAGCCAGCCGGCCACCCAGCCAAACAACCAACCAACCAATCAACCAGCCAACCAGCCAACTAACCAACCAATTAACGACCAACAACTAACCAACCAAACAAACGAAACAATCAAGAAAGCAAACAAACAAGCAAAAACAACAAAAGTAAAAAAAAAAAAAAAAAAACAACACAACCATTCCACCATCCATCCATCCATCCATCCATCCATCCAATCAATCAATCAAGACAAACAAACAAACAAACAAACAAACAAACAAACAAACAAATACAAACCAACCAATCAAAGAAACAAGCAAACTAACAAACACCTTCTGTGCAGCATCTCATGGGCGAAACAAATGCTTTAGGTTGAAGATTCGATTCTGCCCTGGCCATTCAGGATGCTCAAAATATGGCCGCGGCAGTCTTTTTTAACGGTCCCGCAACCTTCTCTGAAAAAGGATGCATGAACCGACGAAAAAGCCCGATCCGTGCCTGCACATGCCTCAGCATGGTCAAAGTCCTGGTTGGAGGTCTCAACATCTTGCATGGCTATGTTTTATGTTTTGTTTAGCAAAACCCTCCCAAATTGTTGGTGGACCATTTACCCGATTTATCCCCACCACACGCACACCCTCGCTCGCGCGCACGCACGCACGCACCCACTCATGCGCAAGCACGCAGGCACCCACACCAAGCCCCACTCTTACGCATTTACATGGATAGATGTAACGCGTGCACTGACTTTCCTTGCTTGCTTTCTCAATTACTTGCATAGCCCGGTTTAAATGCACTTCTCTTTTGCTTACCATTGTTACTGACTCACTCCCTGACTCACTCACCCATCCACCCACCCACCCATGCACGCATGCGCGCATGCATTCACGCACTCACTCACCCACCCACCCACTCACTCAACCCCTCGCTCACTCACTCACTCACATGCTGACTTGCTTACTTGCCCCCTTTACTCAGACTCACGCACACACACACACACACACACACACACACACACACACGAGGCCACTGTTACATGGCCAAACTTGACCGTACATAGAACCCCTGCAACAAGTAACAACTGTCTGTTGCTGGTTGAAAGCCAAAATGATTGACCAAAGAGGCCCAACTTCCAAAGGGAAAGAGCCACGGCTTCCCCTTCCGGAACCTCTGGTGCGTGAATTCTCGGCAGGTGAAGGCTGCTTTGGTCCAGGGCGTTTTCACTCAAACCCAGGCCGCGCGACCTCACTAGGTCAGAGGAAGTCCGTATAGGTCAAGAGAAGTATGGGGTCTCAAATAGGGGAACCTCTAAAATGGATGGTTCCCTTTGGGTTCCTTTTGAAAGAACCCAAAAAGGGTACCCTCAAAAAAGACACCCCCGTATGGTCCTGCGGAGTAATCCAAATTCAAGACAAAACAACCTTCCTCCCACCAACATAGCATCTGTGGGAGGGTACCTGCAAGATCAATTTTCTCAAGGGACCCCCTGGTGCCAGGGGAAACAACATCCACAGGAATATGGGTGCATCTTCTGATGATTCAGACACCCTACCAGGATGAAAGCCCCAAGCATCTCGAAGCAAAGGAACCGGTCGTTTGACCATGGAATATGGCTTTGTCTTTCTTTTTGTCAGGCTACCCTTTTGTTGTGTAGTTCTACAGGGACATAATAAAAAGAGACACCCATATCCCTTGAAACCCATTCACATTCACCATGGCCCAAGCCGACCTTGGCACATGGGTGTTGATCAATATTCCTGGCCCCCAAATGACCATGGGTAACTTTTCCCATGTGGGAAATATCGCCTTTTTCGTGGTTTATCCCATGTGTACTGGAACTTTTGATCAACCCCCACATCCATCGAAACTCGAGTTGAGCCGTCCTCGAGCTCCACCACAGCTACCACGCGCTCCTCGTTGGGCCGCATCTGGGCCCAATGCAGCTGACCGGCGCCGAAGTTATCGCAAAGGATCATGGTGACCTGGGTCTCGAGGGGAGCCCCAGCCCGAGAGGATGGATGGAAGTGGCCTTTTCAAGGGCCCCAGGACTTTGAGACCGGATTTCCAGCGAAAAGAATGGATTGGCACTGCTTGTGGGTGGACTTCGAAGGGACCCCCCCACAAAGAGGAAAAAGAAGCTCACTGGGTTTGTAATTGGGAACGCCCCAACATGGGTTTCGCCTGTCCTTCTTTTTTTTTCTCGAGAAGATCCTCAAACAGCCACCTCCCCCCGCCCCCCCCGAAAAAGAAGAAGAAGAAAAACTAGGCTTCGGTTCATCCCAAAGCAGAAACCCTCGAAAAAAAGAGATACCCACATGGCGCCTGAAAATCAACATGGAACCCAGACAATCCTGGTAGAGGAAACGGCATTTGGGATCAATCTGCAGGGGTGTAATGTGAAAGGAGCTGAAAGATGGCTCAGAGTCTTATACGCTCAGAGGTGTCCTCCAGTTGTGAGGCTCCCTTGTCTTGTTTCCGATTGGCAACCAGCAAACGCAGCCCGTCACTGGTCCAAAGTGACCTCCAAAACGGGAGGTCAGTGAATATGGGACCTTCCCAAAAAGGAAGGACCTCCCATGACAGTGGAAACAGGACTTTCACCCAGATATGAATGCTCATATGCTCGCTTCAGGATGTCATCATTTGCAGGGAATGTGTCAGCCCTCTAAATTCCCCTGCGGGGAAAAAACGGGGCAGCTTTGTTGGTGAACTGGTCCTAAACTCAGACCAACACTGGGTGTTGGGGTAACAACATCTTCAAGGTAAAACTCCGCGCCACAAAAAAGGTCTCAGTCGATTCAGTTCGCATCTCCCCGGTCCTTCCCCCCGACCCTCCTCTCCCCCCGCTTGCGTCGAAAGGGCAGAGCCCAGGTGGTTGTTCCGCACACAGAGCTCGCTGGAGCCGTGGCCCCGCCCTGCACCGCTTCAGCCATTTTAGTTGGAGACATTTCCCTTTGGCTTTCCTATCAGGGTCCATTCACAAGGGACCACTAGATGTTGCCTGGAAACTTGGGCGGAGGCATTTCCCGTTGGCTTCCCCATCCATCGGGAAGTCGAGGATTTCCCTTTGGATTCTCTCTGCAAAAGTAAGGGGATTCTCGAAGGGCTTGCTCGGGCCGCGAGGCTAAGGAATTTTGACAGCTCTTGGCCCGCTGTGGGAAATAACTTGCCCCTGACGTGCCGCGACCGTGTCCTCTAAACTGGCGGGACCATGCTATGCACGGGATGTATAAAAGGGGGTACTAGGGGCCACGTGAGACATGTGGCATTGTCCCAAAATAGCCCTGGGGTTCAAAGCACCATTAAACGAAAGGGGGTTAATACAACCATTGCTTGCCTAAGGATTGTCATCATCCAAAATGGGTCAACCATTCTCGTGGGGGTTGGACAGACCCAGTGCACAAACGTGGGCTTGTTTCCAAATAGGAATCGGACCCCCAAAAAATAAAGGGGTCGTTGTCCTTTCGCTTCACTAAAAAGACCAGCCCAAAAGGAAAGACGAGCCACGGCCAGCTAAGTCTTCTCAGTGGCCAGCACTCCGCCCAAAGCCCGGCATCCATAAACCACGAGTTGCAAAGGTGTGTTTTGTTCACCAGGCAATCGGGGTCGTCATTTTTTTCTGCTCGTGGAGGCTGGCTGTCTATCCCTGCCAAAAACCCGGTGTAGCTTGGCTGGAAACCAGCACACATGGACTGGCCCACTGGCTTGGTTCTAGTAATATGATTCACTAAACCTCAAATTCAACAGGCAGCTCAGCCCACCTACTAAACTCGCCTTTGGGCGCTCTGATTCCAACAGTTCCGCTCCTGCTTGGAAGATGTCCAGGAGCGTCACCATGGCTCGGTCAGGCTTTTCCAGTTTCGGGGCCCCGAAGAGGTGGTCGGTTTCAGCTAGGATTACAGTGGAGTCGGACGGGCGACGTACGAGGCTTGGGCTTGGAGTAGGCGTCAAATCCAACAAGGGGGGGAGCTGAGTATAAAAAGCGACAATGGGAGGAAAGTTCTTCCTTGCCCACGAGCTGAGCCTCATGCCCAGGCAAGTGCTGCTGCTAAGAACCTTTCTCTGAATCTCCAAAAACCTCCAGCAACAGTATTTGGTCTAGATAAGCATTGTTGTTCCATCCATTGTTCGCAACTCGTCAACAAGTGGCCATGAAGACACTTGTTCTCGCGATGTTTGGAGAGCCAACGTGCCCAAAACTATTCTAAGACCCGACCGGCTTGGCAGACTTTGAGCCAAATGCTGGCGGAGAGCATTTCGAGGAGCGCAACAACAAGTTGCTGCCGGTACCAGCACTACTGTGGAAACAAGTCAACCCACAACAAAAAGGAATGAGATGACAAAGAAACTTTGTCAACCTCCGTACGAGTAATGATCATTTCAAGATCAACTGACTGCTTGCCCGCATTACACCATAACAAAATTGTAGAAGATCTTCCCATTCAGCTGACTTGTCAATATCCCGCAATGGGGGGCTGATGGGGGGGGGGCCTCCCCGTATCCCATCACAGATGCGGTCACGCTAGATACACCGTGAAAGTAGATGGCAGAACTTCCTTTGTAGGGGTACCCTCTCTCCGACAATCCCAGAAGTGGAAAGAGGGTTTCCCCAAAAGGAAAGTAGTCTTCCAAAACATTTTTTGCTGTTGTCAGCTTCGCTTCTTGGAGGGAGGATAAGTAATTGGCTGATCAAACCAAACTCGCAGTTTCGTCCGTCAAAGTTCACCCAACCGGAGTCACGCCCAAGCACTAAGGGCAATAAATGCGCTTGTTCGGCCACTCTGGGCTTTCCAAGGAAAACAAGCTGATACACGCGCTTGAAGTGTTTCTCGCAGCCGACCAACCCACCTCCCCCCAACCCCCCGCCTGGCCCCCCCCCCAAAAAAAAGAAAGAAAGATCAACTTTGAAAACGTGAAACTATACATGCCATCGCATTGACAAATAATGATGTCATCATGCTTCCTGTGAACTGGCCAGAAAGCCCACATCCAAGCAGCACCCAGTCAGCAAGCTCAGGACTTCTGAGAGGATTATCAACTCCACATGCCATCGCTTCGGCGGATTGACAGATAATGATGTCATCATGCTTCCTGTGAACTGGCCCTGAAAACCCACATCCAAGCATCACACAGTCAGCAAGCTCAGGACTTCTTAGAGGGTTATCAACTCCACATGCCATCGCTTCGGCGGATTGACAGATAATGATGTCATCATGCTTCCTGTGAACTGGCCCTGAAAGCCGACATCCAAGCATCACCCAGTCAGCAAGCTCAGGACTTCTTAGAGGATTATCAACTCCACATGCCATCGATTCGGCGGATTGACAGATAATGATGTCATCATGCTTCCTGTGAACTGGCGCTGAAAACCCACATCCAAGCGTCACCCAGTGAGCAAGCTCAGGACTTCTTAGAGGATTATCAACTCCACATGCCATCGCTTCGGCGGATTGACAAATAATGATGTCATCATGCTTCCTGTGAACTGGCCCTGAAAACCCACATCCAAGCATCACACAGTCAGCAAGCTCAGGACTTCTTAGAGGATTATCAATTCCACATGCCATCGCTTCGGCGGATTGACAGATAATGATGTCATCATGCTTCCTGTGAACTGGCCCTAAAAAGCCACATCCAAGCATCACACAGGCAGCAAGCTCAGGACTTCTTAGAGGATTATCAACTCCACATGCCATCGCTTCGGCGGATTGACAGATAATGATGTCATCATGCTTCCTTTGAACTGGCCCTGAAAACCCACATCCAAGCATCACACAGTGAGCAAGCTCAGGACTTCTTAGAGGATTATCAACTCCACATGCCATCGCTTCGGCGGAATGACAGATAATGATGTCATCATGTTTCCTGTGAACTGGCCCTGAACACCCACATCCAAGCATCACCCAGTCAGCAAGCTCAGGACTTCTTAGAGGATTATCAACTCCACATGCCATCGCTTCGGCGGATTGACAGATAATGATGTCATCATGCTTCCTGTGAACTGGCCCTGAAAACCCACATCCAAGCATCACACAGTCAGCAAGCTCAGGACTTCTTAGAGGATTATCAACTCCACATGCCATCGCTTCGGCGGATTGACAGATAATGATGTCATCATGCTTCCTGTGAACTGGCCCTGAAACCCACATCCAAGCATGACACAGTCAGCAAGCTCAGAACTTCTTAGAGGATTATCAACTCCACATGCCATCGCTTCGGCGGATTGACAGATAATGATGTCATCATGCTTCCTGTGAACTGGCCCTAAAAAACCACATCCAAGCATCGCACAGTCAGCAAGCTCAGGACTTCTTAGAGGATTATCAACTCCACATGCCATCCGCTTCGGCGGATTGACAGATAATGATGTCATCATGCTTCCTGTGAACCCGGCCCGGAAAACCCACATCCAAGCGTCACCAGTGAGCAAGCTCATATCTTCTTAGAGGATTATTAACTCCACATGCCATCGTTCCGGCGGATGGACAGATAATGATGTCATCATGCTTCCTGTGAACTGGCCCTGAAAGCCCACATCCAAGCATCGCACAGTCAGCAAGCTCAGGACTTCTTAGAGGATTATCAATTCCACATGCCATCGCTTCGGCGGATTGACAGATAATGATGTCATCATGCTTCCTGTGAACTGGCCCTGAAAACCCACATCCAAGCATCACACAGTCAGCAAGCTCAGGACTTCTTAGAGGATTATCAACTCCACATGCCATCGCTTCGGCGGATTGACAAATAATGATGTCATCATGCTTCCTGTGAACTGGCCCTGAAAGCCGACATCCAAGCATCACACAGTCAGCAAGCTCCGGACTTCTTAGAGGAGTATCAACTCCACATGCCATCGATTCGGCGGATGGACAGATAATGATGTCATCATGCTTCCTTTGAACTGGCCCTGAAAACCCACATCCAAGCATCACCCAGTCAGCAAGCTCAGGACTTCTTAGAGGATTATCAACTCCACATGCCATCGCTTCGGCGGATTGACAGATAATGATGTCATCATGCTTCCTGTGAACTGGCCCTGAAAACCCACATCCAAGCATCACACAGTCAGCAAGCTCAGGACTTCTTAGAGGGTTATCAACTCCACATGCCATCGCTTCGGCGGATTGACAGATAATGATGTCATCATGCTTCCTGTGAACTGGCCCTGAAAGCCGACATCCAAGCATCACCCAGTCAGCAAGCTCAGGACTTCTTAGAGGATTATCAACTCCACATGCCATCGCTTCGGCGGATTGACAGATAATGATGTCATCATGCTTCCTGTGAACTGGCCCTGAAACCCACATCCAAGCATCGCACAGTGAGCAAGCTCCGGACTTCTTAGAGGATTATCAACTCCACATGCCATCGCTTCGGCGGATTGACAGAGAATGATGTCATCATGCTTCCTGTGAACTGGCCCTGAAAACCCACATCCAGGCATCACACAGTCAGCAAGCTCCGGACTTCTTGGAGGATTATCAACTCCACATGCCGTCGCTTCGGCGGATTGACAGATAATGATGTCAGCATGCTTCCTGTGAACTGGTCGCTTCGGCGGATTGACAGATAATGATGTTATGATGCAGGAAGATCAAATATGTTCAGAGGATGTTCACCTCCACGTGTCATTGCCAACTGGCCCCGTAAACTGACATCCAAGTATCACCAGTCAGCAAGATCAGGACTTCTTAGAGAATCATCAACTCCACTTGCCTTGACTCTCATGATTGTTTCTTCTTTGGTTCTACCTCGTGACCCAAATGTTGCGTTCGTACCGCAAAGCCGAGGGCGCTGTTTCAGGTTTGCAGACTTCCAAGTTGTCTTTTGGGGAAGTGAGGGGTTCAAGGGTGGGAGCTTCCATGGAATCGCCTGAGGCTAGAAAGAACATTTCTTCCAGGGACCTTAAATCAGGATCCAACTGTGTTAATGCGGCCCGGCAGACGTTATTGCGCCCGCGTGCGTGTGTCACCTTGGGGTATCGAAATACAACTGCCGGGCCGTGAAGATGCACGGCGTCCTCTAGGCGCGTTCCTCTAAATACATCCAAAAGCAGGATACCCTTCCTCCCACTAACACGGCACCTGTGGGAGGGGACCTGCAAAAATCCTGTCTTGAAGGGAGAGTGGGAGCCAGGGTACCGTTTTTTTTCGGAAGAAACTCCGCAGTGTTTGGAATGGGAAAGCGAGCTCGGCAAGCTCAGCAAGATACAATGGGGCCTGCCTCTAGCTTGGAACCCCGGATACAACAGTTGATGACAGGGGTCACTGGACCTGCCCTTTCAGTGTTGCGATTTTCTGGTGGTTTCCCTTGAAACTGCCACTTTTGGAGAATCAGAAACACGCAAAACCTGTGATTCATTTGGGTGTGTCCCCGTTCAGTGGGCTTCAGACCACTTTTGGAACTTCATCCATTGTCCTTTTTTAGGCGACTCCATGGAAGCCAACCGAGGCAGCATGGCAGGGAAGCCTTACTGCCGTCTGGCATCGATGCAACTTGCAGTCCGAAGGTTTTCGAGACTGGTGGAAAGCCATGTCCGGCATCCGAGCCACATGCCGACCTAAGCAAGCTGCTGTCCAGACTGCAAGACTTTCACGCACGGATTTGACTGACTCCGATGTGACGCTGCGGTTCCACTTTCTCCCACGAACAGAAGGTGCCTGGTTGTAAGACAATTAAGGCTTACCTCTTCAGCTGTCAGTACATCTGGGAATATCTGAATCGGATCATCGGGTGTCCCCGAAGCAAGACCTCCATCGAAATGGGAAACGAGCGGACTGGCCCAAATGGTCCAAACGCAAGTGTCAAAGTCCATGAACTCAGAGAGTGAGTAGATTAACGTCCAGGTACCAACAAAATGGTGATTTCCCTTTGGGGGTGGGAAAGGCTTTTCACGGTCACGTTGTATCTTCTCAGTCGCATTTCTCCGGATCCACCAACGACCTGCCACAGTCAAAATCTCAAAATCCAAGACAAGTGGCGAGTAGAAGAACAAACAAGCGCTTTTTGGATGACCTCCATTTTGTTGCGGGTCCCGACCAACACAACAGGTGGGTGGAACTGGACATTTCGAGCTTGCCATGTCCCGAAAACCGTTTCAAGAAACCTCACATTTGGGTGTCTTGAAGAAATTGGACGCCTTTGCAACGTTCTTTGCCAGGGACATCAACCGAAAACCTGTCTCCCGGAATCTATCTCTCTTCGTTGCGCGCTGTTTTTGATGCTGAGAAATGCATCTCGCAGGTCGCAAGTAGGGGGCGACTTGACTTCAACCTGCACGACCATGGGCACCCAGCAGTTGCTGTCTTTTCGAGGTTGAGACGCGAGTCCCTTGTCGGCACCCGAGTCCCGACCACTGCTTATTGGTGACCGTGAGATTTTGAACATGACAAGGGGGGTGGTGATATTCATTGGCCTGTCTTTTTTCGAGTTGGGATTCAAAAGGTCGGGGCCAAGCCTCGACAACCTAAGCTTGACAGGGCTCCCCATATCTCCGGAAAAAAAAAGAAGTCGCATCACCCCACTTAAACGGACACCCAACTTAAATAGGCAGGTGATTCCAGGTGATGAATAAAATCCACCAAAAAGGTTAAATTGGCTACCTCAAGATTGGCTCAGCATATCCCAACACAAACAACTATGCGAACCTTTGGCTGATTGGAGGAGATGTGTTGTCAGCCAGTTAGCGCGGAGAGAACGAGCTTTGGAACTTTGCAGCCTGCCTGGCGACTTTTTTGCTTTTGCTGACCGCACCCCCCTTTTTACTCTTGAGCCCAACTTAGGTGGCCAAGTAACTTTGGTGGCCAGCTTCTGTGACCAACTATTGAGACCAACCATCGCCCGTAAGATTCCGGCTCCAGTGCCCAGGTCCGGCTTCCATCGATTGCAGCTTGGCTGCAAACACGGCTAGCTGTTAACCCGCCTGGAGCGCGAGCCACTCGCCAAACTCAACGTCTCGCGACGCCAAGATGCGCCTAAAAACCTCCCAAAGAACTCACTTGCCAAAGACCAGAAGGCGATGATTAAACCCAGGGAACAATGTTGGACCGTGTGCCCCAAGAACCTCGTGTCTCCCGCTCCGGTTTCTATCCACAAGGCTCCGAGGGCGCGGCCATTCGGCATAACTTGGTCAGCAGCCGGATTTCCACGGCGCCATTTGCTGGCCATATTTCGCCCGGACTTCGGTCCGATTCCCTGCAAACATCATATCTTTGATTGGCAAAATGAAGGAATCGCAAATGGCAAACATCTCAGTGTCAGATCCCAGGCAGAAAAAGTGATCGACAAACCAGACCTGATCCCTCACACCTTATATTCCCTACCCTTGAAAACACCTCGGATAGCAACGAACAGATTGAAATGCGTCCAAACTGGTTGCCTTTTTGCTCCAGGAAGAGTCACAATGGTTTCAGAGGCCTTGCTGAAATCCTCATTCAGCCATGAAAACAATAAGTACTACAAACACAGGCAGAAGCATTGCACATTGTATCACAAGCGGACACCTCGTCCAATAGGTAGCTTCCTCTAGAAATCACCAAGCATATACATGCGCATGTGATATATATATATATATATATATTATACTTATAATACATTATAATACATACATATATATATATATTATATAATATGTTTACATGTG
>CAUJNA010003238.1:487097-497097 GCA_963377175.1 Effrenium voratum
GTTTGCCAAACGTGGGGGATCCGGGATCCATTTTATTTTTGCTCAAGTATCACGATTCACGTGTGTCCAAACAGCATATCATGTGGCTTGATGCATGAGTTGGTTGAATTTCTTTGTTGGGGCACCCCCTTTTTGATGGGTTCTGGGGAAACCACCAGGCCCATTTCGATTCGAAATCCTATTTTGACATGCGCTTTGCGCCCAAAAAACCTGAGAACGTACTGGTTCCGAGAAAAACTCTTTCCATATAGGCGTCGTTTGGTTGTTTTGGTAGACACTAGATGCCGATTCCTGGTTCACCTGGTGCCAAACTAAGACCAGGGCCATCTATGTTCAGCCAAAAGGACACCTACTGTGGATAGTTGCAAAATCCATTTCGCACCAATCCATTTCGCACCACCATTCAGAACCCCAACGGAATGATTCCCCAATGCAAATACCAACAAACGTTCTGGCCTTAACCATGGTTTCAAGCCGACAAACAATTGCTTTCAACCATTGTTTCCATTGCGTGTGCCTTTTTTGGGGAGATCCAAACAAAATTGGCCTGTTTCCTGGTGGTTCCCCTTACCAACCAGCAGAGGATCACCCAAACGCTCGCCACAGAAAGCCGCTGAAAGGCAGCCAGGTACTTCCTTCCATCTTCCGAGTGAGGGAAATGCAGGTTCTTTTACAAAACTATTGGGTATGTGCAAGGAAGGAAGGAGGAAAAGAAAGAAGGAAAGAAGGAAGGGAAGAAGGAAGTAAAGAAGGAAGTAAAGAAGGGGAAAACTGAAAATTACTTATTTTCAAATGTCGAAAGTAACATCCCACGTTATCCGAGAGGGTTTGATGTGTTGATTCTCAAGCTCCAGACAGCATGTCAGGGACCGAATTTCCCAAAAGTTGCTGTTGAAGGCCCCGGAATGACGACTTGGATTTGATCCCATCGTGCTTCCCTCAAAAGCCGCGGTGAAGCAAACCCAACCGCGAAATGGCTGGAGCATCCAAGTTGTTGACGGACAGGGCAGACCGGCAAAGCAGAAGCGACCCTCTCCCTTATGCCGGCAGGATGCCCAACCATCAGCATCAATGGGCCTGCGACGAAAAGTGGTGTCTGGGCACGACGGGAAACCCAGAACTGGGGCCTCCTGAAGCAAGATTCCTCTACTCGGTTGCTTTCTACTCCCCTGCTAAACGTTTAACTTTCAGTGGTTTAATGGAAAACGCATTAGTTGGCAAAAGTTAAAGTCCTAACATCCAAGCAAGATGCACCAAACTCTACACACGCGTCTTGGGCTCCATGTTCATCTGCAGGAGCAATGCCGGAAATTACCCAGGCATCCGCACTAAAGGGATGCCTGCAGAGAGAAAAGTCATGGGCATGAAGCATGTGATCTTTATTGGGGACCTGCGATGTCTATCCAATCACGCGCGGAGGTCTTTGGGGACCGTGGTGCCTGCCTGTAAGAACGACGGTTGAACCAAGGGTTGGACATGCCCCAAGTTGTTTCATCATCAAATGGCATGCCGAAAGTGGATCCGGTAGCTGCCCATCTACGGCGGAAGAACACCCAATTCTTGAATGACTCTGCCATTGTGGACTGATAGCCTCCGCAACAACTCCAACAGAAACACGCTATGTACACGTTGCGGATCCGCCCTGTTGCAAGATGGTCATCGGGATGCCTAAATTTGCTGACTCCTGAAGCCAACTCAAGCAAACTACCAGTGCGAACCACCCACACCTCCCTTTGGTTTGAGGGAGGGTATCAACCACTGCAAACGAACGCTCAAATGAAACAATCAGAAAGCACGCTATGGCTACTGACAACTGACCTTGCTCGAAAGAATGATATCCAGATTGTGCACCATGCGGATTTTTCGTCGCATTGCAAGTGGACGTCGTGTAAATCTCGGAACCTCCGGCAAGAAAATGGCCTCGTTTCTGTGATGTGTTTTTGTCGAGGGGCTTTCATGGGCTTCCATGCCCAATTTCCACCCGAACACGCAAGCGACCCCAGTGCTTCTGCCCAACCCAGCCTTCCCGAGATTGCGCCTCCTGAAGGAATTCCTCCATCATCTCCTGCGAAGCGCATGGGATCCAACAAACAGGGGTGTGGTTCCTCGTGTGAACTGGTGCCTGTTTGCGGCTTGGAAGAGAAGCCTAAAGGAGCCAACATTTTGAGTTTCCCTTCTGAGAAGCCGAAGAGGGCATGGTTCAAATATAGTTCTGCGACTCAGCACGGGCGTTTTCTCCCCTTCCCAACCCTCCGACCCAGAACTGTGTTTCTGTGAGATCTATGAGGTCCCCCTCTGGATCCTTCGCCAAACATGTCTTTCTCCATAAGAGCGAAACTGCGCCGATCCGCGCCGCAGCTCCTGAGCGCCTAACCCCAAAGCGCCCTCTTTGGGCTCTTGGAGGCTCTTTGGGCTCTTGACCTGCTCCCTGGGGCAACAAAAATGTGCCGTGCACAAACCAGATAAACCAATTGGGCATGATCTTTAAAGCCGACCTGGGCACCATGGCATCGCTTTGGAACTGGCGGGCAGATTTGGGTCACAAGATGGCTTCCTCGAGTTTCCCGTGTCCTCGAGATAGCCAGTTAAAGGGGTTGTTTGAAAGGGGAGCCAAAGAGAGAGCTACCTTATTAATGTTGGCTCCTTTTTGAGACAAAGCTGTATGTTCTATGCCGGCGGCTGACGTCTGCCCATTCAGTTTTGCTTGCCAAGGCGAAGTCGCTTCGCCAATAGGGTTCGTGGGGTCTAACAAATGAGCAAAGGTACGTGGATGTGCAATGATGTTGGGGACCCGTTCGTACACATCACTTGCATGTGTCTGTGTCTGTGTCTGCGTGCCTGTGCCTGCGCTTTTCAAACTGCACGTTGTCAGCATGAGGCGGATCTCCTTAATGCGTTCAGCAGATCATGTGACTGCTTGCAACCATTCCAACGGGCAGAACGCCTTCTGAAAGCTACGACCTTTGCCCGTTTCGTGGTTTTCATGTCTAGCCGTCCCTGGAGAGTCCTTCAAGAGTCTGCAGGCAATTGTGCAAGTGCAGTATGCGAACAACCTTGCACACGTCTAGGCTCCACCACTTTTCCATCCCACCACCAGCCGTTTGCATGCCGCCAAGCCAAGTTGCCAAACTGTTTGGCAGTTTTGTAGTTTAGAGTCTGTCTGGCGAACGCCACTTGAAAGTGAACTAGCATGTATGACCGAGTTCTGGGCCTACACAACTGGTCATGTGATGCAAACAAGCAGAACTTTCGTGTGAAAGTCATCAAGCTGAACAGTTGACGACGCTGCTTCAGTTGAGCCGCTATCTGATGGTTTCCAAATGGAGGTGCCGCAGTTCAGACTGTCATGCGCAACAGGCCCCCGTCCACTTCTGCGATTTCCAAGGCTGAAATGGGTGCGAGAAACAGGGGGTCTAAAAAATAAATAGCTTACTGTATCTCTAAGAGTTTTTGTGTTATACCCTGGGAATACACCCACTGGGTGTAGCCATATTTCCGGATGAAACCGTGTAATCTTGGACCATTCGGGGTCATTTCCCACGAGTGTAATCCCAGGGTGTATTACAAAAACCCTCAGATCCTTCCCCCCTTCAGATTCCATAAGAATTGTGGGCTATTCAGCGTCAGAAAGACCTGGCATTCCTGGAATGGAACCAGTAGTCCCTGTGGGGTTGTCCAACAAGGAGACCTAACTTTGACAACCCCCCCGGGAAACCAAACGAAACCTTGTCACTGTTGAGGGGGTTCCCTCAACAAAACACAAGAAAACGTAAGATTTGCCGCATACTGCAGCTGTGCAAAAGAGTGCCAGGCTGCTGCTGCGTAGGTCTCTTGTTGTTGTGTAGGTCTCTGGCTGAGACAGATTTGGAGGTCTGGTGAGACACCTGTAGCAGAAGAAGGCACCCAAGCAAAACGAATGACATCGCCCGCTATGTCAGTGGGGCAGAAATGAATTTTCAATCAGGGTGAGGTCCATTCAACCTCCCCCCAAATGTAAGGAAGGAATGCTTGTCTCACTTTCTGAGTGGATTGGCCAACAAAAGTCTTAACATGTTGTTTACCAGCAAAATGGTCCAAACCCACAATGTGACTACAGTGCAGAAACTCAGGAAGTGAGTTGTATGCCAACCAAAATGATCCTGTGGACTTTGAATGGATCTCTGTTTGGCTGGACCCCTGCAAACGAGGTTGTCAAACCTGCCCCAAAACTGGACCCAGTCATATTGCGCCTTCGGCACCACTGGGGGTTCATCTCAAAAGAGTGGGCCATGTATGAGTGTGTCGTTTTTTGTGTGGGACCCGTGTGTTTGTGGTTTTAATGGAACCCCAAAAGGAACACAACCATATATTTGCTTTTTTGGGGAGTGGTCCACTACAAAAAGACACCCCCCATATCGTGGTCCCCCCTAATGCACATTCTCATTGCCAACCGTCGCTTATTGAAAACAGCGCATGTGGTATTAAATTCCCTTCAAAACACGTGAGCATCCAAGAAACGCTGTGTTTTGTAAGTTCAAGTTTATACATCCTCAGCACTTGCCCAGAAATGGTTTCTATTTGCGTGCAGTAAACCATGGGAATCGTGAGAAAAATAAAATGACCCCCCCCCCCCGGCCTCAATGCATGTGAGTTTCCAACAATGTGGCCCCCACCTTTCGAAGGGCATAGTTACCAAAAAGGGCGCCTGAATTTGACAAACCAAACAAGATTGTGAGAAAATGGGCTGTGTCCTTTTGACCCTCCCTATGCCCTGACCCCTCGGCGAAACGGATCGATCCGCTGTCCGGATCTTCGGCGCTCTGGGGCTCTTCTAGGCCTCATCGCACTCCGCGGGAGGTGGTGCCCGTGGGAAGTCCATGGCAAGCCCGGCAAGTGAGTGTTGTTTCTTTCCAAGAAAAACATGCTGGTCAAACGGAAAACATTCCGGAAACCAAAAAAACAAACGCCCTGACACTTTTGCCATGAAAAGCATGTGTATATATATATATGGCCCAGGAGAATTACAAAGAATTCAACTCTAGTTTCCACCCAGGTGCTGTGCAAGTTCTCTCAAGCTAAGTCGGGTGAGCACTGGGTGCGGGATGGGTTGTTCAAAATGAGCCCTCCATCGAACCTGAGTGATCATGGGAAAAAGAAAGGAACCCACTGGAGGTCTGGGTAATGAGTTTGCCTAAATGGGGGAACAAAAGGGCGTGAGGAAGGAAAGAAGTTGAAGCCTCTTGCCGATCCCTAAGCCTATCTGATCCGGGTTGATGGCCGCCCAGTTGCCCTCCCTTAGCCACCCATAGAAGCCAAGGTGATGGGAATCCCAGACCTGGTTAATTTTGATTGGCCCAGTGCCTATGCGAACTGATCCAAGCTGTGGGCCGCACCCTCTTGGAAGGCCACCAAACAAAAGAATCCCTTTTATGCCTTGTGTCGGGCTTGGTTCATGTCCTCGGCCAACAAAAACAAGAGGAGCCCAAAAACTATCCAAGTTCCAAGGAGATTCCCTACATACGCTGGGGGGGTCGGGGCATGTCAAACCGCAGAGGTGTGGCTCTCGGGAATTGGGAATTGATATCCTACATGGTGGGTCTGTGATTCAGAGTGCTAAGAAAAGCCGAAGCTGCCAAGGATGCTGATGTTGGCAGCAAGGGCAACGCTGCAAATGGGCTCGTCGTCTGCGACGATGATGTCCTAGGCTCCACAAAGCGCTTGCCACTGATGCATCAATCCTTTCAAAGGTGCTAACCCTGTATGCGAACTGCTCGTAGCACATCGGAAAAAAAGGTGAGAAGCAAGCACCCACATGTTCTAACAGAGTCTGCCCAAGCTCAAGCTTCTTCTGATACCAATGGTTCCTTGAGGTTTCTTGATGTGTGTTGAGATTGCGCAGGCTTTCCAGCAAATTAATAAACGCTTGTGAAGCAATTCCGATTCCGATCCCAGCGGTTGGTCTCAATGGGCCATGCAGATATCCCACTGCAAATGTTGCGAGAAGTGGCCATAGGGTTGCCATAGCTCCGAGCGACAATTGTTTAGCTCGTGAATCGTGAACGCCTTGGCAAACAACAAGCCGCTGAACAAGCCTTTGCCCATCTTTCAGCTCAGCACAAAGAGCTTTGACCGACTCCAGACATCTTTTGGGGTGGTTCCCTGTAGCCTGAAAAGGGTGCTGCAGATTTTCCGAAAGTTGTCGTCCCAAAGCTGGAATCCATTCTGTTCACAGTGGGTGGGATATGCAGTTGCATGTTAGTCTAGCAGGACTCAAGGGAACACGAGGAACACCCCATGTGTATGTTCAAGGACCTAAAGACAGTTTGTGCGGTTCTCACGTAAAACTCCATGCATTTTGCCAGGCGTTGCGTCGAGCCCCCTAAAAACAAGCCACACGCCACGCTCGCTCCCTGCAGGCTTCATTTGCATCCCACCCGAACTGCGCAAATATGTCACGGCGTGAAAGCGGCTATAATTTAATTCGCCCATGAGCTCATCAGCCTTGTCCATGTTCTCTCCATGGTCCCATGCCAACTTGATGCCTGAATCATGGACAGTCACAGGTTTGAATGCAACAGGACAGTCGGACAGTCCTGTCTACGGGCTTCAAGTCTCCTTGGGAGGGGGCAACAAAAGAAGGTGGGAAGAATGTTGAACCAACTTGGACGGTTCTTAACATCGAAAACACTGGAGGTTCACCTGCTATTCCATCCAAAGCTGTTCATTGGCTGATTGCCAGAGCGGACGTGATGGACATCTTGTTGGTTCGGTGCGGTCACCAAACATTACCCTTTGACAATCTTGTATAGCCAACTGCCCCCACCCAAAGACGGCACCAGTGAGGGAAACACCCGTTAAATGTCCATGAAACTGCACTGTTTGGCCCCAGCCAGGGACAAATCACGGTCAGAAAATCAGCGGGGTCGGTGCATCTTCTGGGCAAGCGGCTATGTTGTCAGACCTCAGTGAGGATGAAGCTACACTTGGACCGCGCCTGACACACTACTAGGCGTGTATTCTTCACTAAGATTCCATTCAAAGTCCCGAGCCGATGGTGTTTGACAGTTGTAGATTTGCCAAATGAACAGCTGCAGGACAGAATCCAGAGTGCGTTCCCCCAGTATGCTTTCTGGTTGCCTACGATTGTCTTGGGGACTCATTGCCAAGGACGATGACAAAGGAATGCAACAGCTGCACACCAAAATCAACAGCAACAGCGACAACAACGATGACAACTTCGATGAGCATGACATCCACAACCACGACGACGGAGCAGCAGCAGAAGCAGCAACGTCAGCCAGCCAGCCAGCCAGCCAGCCAGCCAGCAAGCAAGCAACTATGTAGAATCAACATCAGAAACTTACTACTAATCAAGAACCCAATCGACATATGACACCAGCATAGACTCCCAACAGTTTGCGCTTCTGCATATATGACTTGTTTTGTATAGGGTGTGGGGCGTCTCTTAGTTTCGGTTCCCCAAGAGATGGTTTGGGCAGCACCCCTCGCTTGGATGTTCAGGAAGGACCTGGGAAGAATTGGTTCAGCTTCACGCTGACTGGTTTGGATTGGTGGAGGAGGCTAGGTGGTTTCCCCTTTACCGGTAAAATCCCCAAACCAACCAAACCGCCAGCTAAGGGTAGCTTAAGTTCAAACAACTGGACCCCCAAGGGACATTCATGCAAACCAGGATGGTCAAGCAATATGCTGACTTATAATACCTAATGATGATTCACCACGCGGAAACAAGAAATCGACCCAAGTAAAGTAACTTCAAGGAGTTGCGATAGGCCAGTACATGTCGCAACCCCCGTGGCAAGCGCATTGCAAGGCTCGGATTCCAGGCGGGGAGGCGACCCAACCCTCCTCTTTTTGTAGGCTCGATGTCAGCCCCTCTTGGAAATATGGGTTGCCTGCCATCCAAAACACTGGGCTTTTCGGAGCTATCCACACAAGCACGGGTTGTTGCTCTCGCAGTAGTCTAGTCTCCAGAGGGATCTGCAGTTGATGCATCCAAGGGACCTTCATCAAGGGCGAGCTCGAATTGGACTTTCCCCCCGATCGGTGTTGCTATCATTTTGTGCAGACCTATCTGACGGTGGGGGCAAGTGCCACAACCAAAAGCCTTTGATTCCTTTCCACTCCTCGTATCTCGCCCGAGAAACTGAGCGACCGAGGCCCCGGCCTACTCTGCGAACCTTGGTCAACGCGAAAGGCGTACTGCGAGCCTTCAAAAAGGAAGACAGTGCTTCACATATAGTCGAAAATAGGGCATCACCACTAAACCCGGAAAACCTAAAAACCTATCGAACCGCACCATGTTAGATAGCGATTAATAAAACGGGAGTGAATACAGAAAACAATCTCAAAATTATTCACTCTCCTGAAAAGCAAAAAGGTATTACAGAAAAAAAAATATCTGCCCGAAATCCCGAAAGTATGTCCCCTTCCAAGAATGGACTAGTTTTGAGGGTTGAAACGTTTGAGTCCAGCCAGACATGTCCAGAATTTCTGGATTGCTTCCTGTCCCAAACCACCAAATTCCTTATCAATCCCTTTACTAGAAGATGCACCCTGACAAATTTTCAAGGGGGTGGCACACGGAACCCCCAGGAAGGCAATAATGCAGTTTGTTTAAGGGTAGGGAATTGTGAAGAAACAAATGGCCAGGGCAGCCTGCCAAGAAGAAAGCCCTGCTGGTCTCAGATAAAGCCAGAAATGTCCAGAATCTCTGGGTTGCTTCCTGTCCCAAACCACCAAATTCCTTATCAATCCGTTTACTAGAAGATGCACCCTGACAAATTTTCAAGGGGGTGGCACACGGAACCCCCAGGAAGGCAATAATGCAGTTTGCTTAAGGGTAGGGAATTGTGACAAAAAATTGGCCAGGGCAGCCTGCCAAGAAGAAGAACCAATACTAAACCAATTCTAAACTGTAGTGAGTCAACTGAAAAGAATACTGAACTAATACTAAACCAATTCTAAACCGTAGTGAGCCAGCTCAAAGGAATACTATACCAATACTAAACCAATTCTAAACAATACTTACTGGAAAACTACTCAGGCAGGTCCCAGTCTGACCCCCATTTTGTTTTTGGGGGTTCTCGCTATTGACCCCCCCCAATTCGTTTGAGGGGGGGGGGGCCCTTTATTAATCACTCCGTTTTGGAGATCCCCCAATTATCCCCGAAAACCCCCCCTACTTTTCCTAAACTCGTATTGGCGAACCCACCCCCCCCGAAGCCTCGAACCCCCCGCAGCCCCCCAATTTCCCCCTGGGCCCCGGGCCGAAAAACGCCTCCGCACCCGCGAAGCAAGCGTTCACGGCCTCCGAGTCCGTGAAGTTCTTCCTCGAGACTTGTTCGGGCATGGGAACCGACCGGCACCCCCAGCAACCCCAACCCCAACCCCAACCCGTTTCGGAAACCCTTGCCATGGTAGGAAATAGATTCATACTTAAAGAACCATTGCGGTGCCAAATAGATGGGAGCCGTACCTTCCCCATTCTCAAATGTGCCAATCCAGCAAAATATGAGCGGTTTCTGAAGAGAATGGGAATGAACCCGCCTTTTTCCTTGGGTTTCCCTTAAATCCCAATGCTTACCAATCCACCTAGAGTTGTTCCTTTGGACACCAAAGGCTCCACTTCAAGCAATTCCCGCAGTTTCGGCCCAACCTCTGCGAGCCGTTTGGGCAAAAGGACGCCAAGGGAAACCTGAAACAAAAAAACCCACGAGTTGACACCACATGACACCACAATGACACCTTGCATGGCCTCAGATGACTCAAATTTGCATATGATACGTGTTTAACTTGTGGATCATCAGCAAGATGTAGCAGTTCGAAGCCGTCGAAAACCAATGCCTTGCAAAAGCTCCGCCAAGAATTGCCTTCCATTGCCATATTGGCATTGCAGAGTGTCGTAACGTGCATGGGCCCATCTTGAGATGCGATGACTGATCACTGCAATTTATGAAACCCAATAACCATGTGGTTATATAGAGGAATCAAATGGGGACCC
>CAUJNA010003238.1:499597-514597 GCA_963377175.1 Effrenium voratum
CGTGTCCGTAGTGATCGAAGGTGTCATGTATCTGCAAAAGTGGAGTGCATGATTTCACACAACAGAGACGTCTTGTAGAAGTGAAGAACCTCGAAGAACGGCGGAACATACCCATAGTCCGGCACCTATGAAGTTCATACCTGTTGGCCACAGTGTGGTAAGACTGCGACATGGAGTGTACCGGAATCTGAAGTGCGATCCGAACCACAACTAGCACTTCCAGGATGAGGCCCAGCCAAGGTAGTCGCTCAACTGACTTATATTCATCTATTGGTATCGACGGTAGTGGAAGTCCAGGAAAGCAGTATTGCCAGCACGTAGAGAACATTGTCAACGAGTGCAGAAAAGTATCTAAGGCATGCCATTGTGCAACATCATCATAGATTCCACAGCGGCGAAGCTCAGCCAACATGGTGAACATGCAACGAATGAAAACTACAATGTGGCGGCGACAGGAATGCAAGAGGCAACGAGCACCAAGCAATTCACAACGCAAGCAAAGACAAGCACTTCATCAAACAAGTGCAGAGCAAGAAGAGGACGGACAAGCTGTGAACCGTTCAGCAATCAGGACACAACTGCCACTCCGGGCTCATAAGTGAACGAAGGAAACTGCTCACCCTGTGAGTAAGCGGGCAGTCACGATGAGGTGACACAACGCTTTGTCTGTGAGCTTGGTGATGTAGCCAGGCTCTAGTCCCCACAGAGCCGCCATCGCCCCAAACGTAGGTGCGTCTCCTTTTGGGATGCGTTGACGCGCCTGAAAGAGCTGGGTCGTCATGGATTCCAAGGACTTGCTGCCGGTGAGACGAGATGGGTGATTGGCCCACTTGATCAATGACGCCAAAGTAGTGGTAGTGGGCGATTGCTTGAGATCCAAGCGTGGCTGATCACTAGTCCATGTGTAGTACTTGATGACATCTTCTGGCGTGCTGTGCATGGTGAGCAATTGTGACGCCGCCGGCTTGGAAGGCGGTGAAGAAAGTCCGTGAAGAGACTGGATGATTCGGGGTTGCACTGCGCCATCAAACGACTTGCCATCAAGGGCCGCTGCACTGACCGTAGGTAGGGAGCTGGTCGGTGACAAAGATTGTGTGTGATTGGCCGGTGGTGGTGTAACCAACTCTGCATCATCCTTCTGGGTTGGCACCGTAGGGGAAGTCGAAGCGCGTAGCGATGCCGAATACTGAGCAACTCATGAGCTCGATTTAGATCATTGAACTTCTTGACCATGTCTTCCGCTTGGGTAGAGGGCGTGAGAGTCGCGTGGTGTTGCTGAAGAAACTGAAGCACCAAGTTGGCCAAATGGTCATGAACCTTGATACGCTGGTTGAAGTCGTCAAGGTTGAGCCCCAGTGAGCTGGCAAGGTCCTATTCCAAAGTAAGCAGGTTGATCGACTGTGATCGTCGTAGTAGTTTGGAACAGGTACTCCAAAGCAGGGCCTCGGTGCGAGTGCGTAAGCCTTCCCACGTCACGAATTTGCCGTGAGCAAATGGTCGGAGTAGCCAGTTGGTGATGCCCCCGTGTATGACCTGAACCAGGCGAACGTCTCGGATGTCCATGCCAGACATGTCACGTAGGTTGTTGCGCGGGGTGTTGGCAACCGTCATGGGCAGGCTAAAGGAGTAGAGCTGGTTGATGTCTGAGGTCGAACTGGTAGCGCAGCTAGGTGTCCAGGCGATGGTGAAGCTTGGGAGGAAGTAACCGGTGGTGGCATCACGGGCGTCATGAACTTCGCTGGCGTGGGCTCTGAAGGAACCAGCATCATGTAATTGACCGGTGAATGATGGAACCGAGAAACCATGGTATGGTGAAATGATTCGGATGTCCAGTGAGCGTGGTCATGAAGTTTGGAGCGATGTGCATCAATCAACTGAGTCAGAACAGGACGCAGATCAGTGAGGAGACTGGATCCATGTAGATTGCGAAGCTGTGTGGTAAAACGCTGATGTAGCATGTCAACATCGCCAAAATACTGATCCTTCATGGACGCGGTCATGCTGTCAATGTCGATGTCCGCAATGATGCGTGAGAACTCATCTACCATTACTATATGTTCATGTGCACGACGCAGATGGCGGTCATCAATGAGTCATCAATGTCTGAACAGCGACACGGGAAAGACATGTCAGGAGTCCACCTGCGTTGCCATGTGCGGTAGTTGTAGATCCTGTCCCCCAAGGTAGCACTGCGAGTTTCCACCACACGGATCTTGGGAAGAAATAAGGAGGGAAACAAGTCACGATGCGAAGCAACCCAACGTTGCAACCATGTGCCAAGCTGAGCTTTCCAATTTGGTACATGTAGAGGTGGGAGAAGTAGTTGTGTCAAAGTGCTTGGTGACTGAAGTTGTCGTTTATGCATAACCTGGGTGAGGAGCTTCTGTGCCTTCGAACGAAAAGGCTCGTTGACGAAGACGGAGAGTCGCAGGAAGTAGTAGAGCTGAGTAGGTGGAAAAGCCGCCGACAGCAAGTCGCGCATAGTCTGGAACGACGCACCTGTGTTGGATCCCAGCTGATAAAGAGTGGAGTAATGTGCTTGAATATCATCCAACATTTCAGGTCGTAATTGCCGATGAAGATCCGGATGTAGTCGTCGTCGGAAGCGGAAGCGTTTGTGTAGCGAGAGTGTGGTGGGAGATGACAACGAATGACGCCGAAAGTCAACCAGATGCTCACGGAAGCCAATTTTCCGAAGGAGTCTGTGTACCCAGGGAGCATTCAAATGCGGACGTAGCAAGTATTGCCACTTGCTTTCCTGGACCCAAACCGAGGAAATGGGAAGTTTGATCTCAACCGGAATGGCACAGAAAAGCCAGTAAGTGTTGGATCGCTTCCAGTAATGAAGTGCAGGTTCGAAGAAGGCATGGCGTCCCCGAAGTAGTTGCAGAAATTTGCGACTGCGCGAGTGTTCTCGTCGAAGAACATCCTGATCAGTTGCTCCAACGTAGTATGGACTGTGCCATGGAGAAAGTCTGATGTAGACGCATGGCTGTTGATGGTGACCTGGATCCTGAATGAAGTCATAGAGGTCCGGGAAGCGTGTGCGTAGTGATCGAAGGTGTCTTGTATCCGCAAAAGTGGAGTGCTCAGCCAACATGGTGAACATGCAACCAATGAAAACTACAATGTGGCGGCGACAGGAATGCAAGAGGCAATGAGCACCAAGCAATTCACAACGCAAGCAAAGACAAGCACTTCATCAAACAAGTGCAGAGCAAGAAGAGGACGGACAAGTCTTGAACCGTTCATCAATCATGACACAACCGCCACTCCGGGCTCATAAGTGAACGAAGGTCACTGCTCACCCTGTGAGTAAGCGGGCAGTTACGATGAGGTGACACAACGCTTTGTCAGTGAGCTTGGTGATGAAGCCAGGCTCCAGTCCCCACAGAGCCGCCATCGCCGCAAACGTAGGTGCGTCTCCTGCCAGCGCGTGTCACCAGGCCACATCCCACCAGCAGTAGCCGCTTGACTCGGACCCAATAAACAGCGCGCCGAAGCGGCCGTCTGAAGTAGCAAGGGCAGGCCAAGCGGGACCACCTTGCTGCCCAGGACCCAATAACAAGGAAGGCTAGAAAGCCCCCTCGCACATGGAGAAGAGCCGGGCACCGGGTGCAAGGGCGTCCCCGAGGTGACAACGGGCTGTTGAATTCAACCCCCTCAAGCTGCTGCGTAGGGTTTGGAATTGATTGATAATTGCCTGGCATCACCGGAAAATTGTTGTTGGAGTTGTAGCCCGAATTGCGTTGCCAGGATACCATGTTGTTCGAATCCATGCTCTCCGAGACCTGATTATCACTGTGTTCACGTCGGCGTGCTTTGCGAGATTGAGGGGAAGGACTCCGATCCCGTCTGCGCCGAGTTCTGGATCTGTCACGACCATCCCGTCGAGACATGGTGGCGCAACAAACTCAAAACCGCGACACCTCAATCTTGAGAGAATCGAATCCGACAAGATGCAAGTCAACGCAAGTTCAAGCCAAGCACAGATCAACACGCGGTCATGCAGCCAACAGCAGCAATGGTGAGACTTAGCTATGATCTGACGGCTGTCTTCCCTTTAGTGAAACCTCGTTCCTGATTAAATCTGAAATTCCGCTGTTCTATGATAAGCACGTTGAGGTCAAATTTTCCGACAGAGCCGGCCCGGGGTCACACGATGGGTACACCCGAGGATTCCCCACGAATGGGGTGTACACACTTAAACTCCAGATGGAGGGTGCTAATCTTTCGAGTACAACTGATGAGTCTCGAGTACAACTGATGAGTCTCGAGTATGATGAGTTTCGGTTCGCAAGACGCTTGGTTTCCGCGGGCAAAGAGGGGACCTTGTTGGGGGGAGTCCTCTGGCCCACGACGGGGCCCAAGAGCGACTCGATGCAGGTACATAGCTGAGCGTCCCCAGCCACCTCCCTTCCAGTGACCTAGCTTCGTTGGATCAGGTCAGTCACTGGAAGCCTGATCCCCCTGCCCTTAATTTTGTGGTGGCAGGGTATTCTGCCACTCCGCACACACACACACGCACACGCACACGCACACGCACACGCCCACACGCACACACGCACACACGCACACACGCACGCACGCACGCACGCACGCACGCACGCACCCACGCACACACGCACACACGCACACACGCACACACGCACGCACGCACGCACGCACGCACCCACACACACACACACACATACACAGCGTCACACACACAGACAGGCGTGAAGCAGCCATGACAGAATCTGTTTGACAGGAACATCGGCAAGCAAGCATGGACCTGTGGACTCAGTCCAACATGCGTGTTGGCAAGGCTCTGACAAATTGGGTCTGGTTTCGAGCGGCCAAGTCCTTGTCCGACGTCGTCAACGTGTTGTATTGAAACTTGCGGGAAAACTAACTTCGTCCGATACATCGGTGAAATCTGTTGCACACCAACAGGTCCGTTCGCAAGGTCGATGTTTGTTTGAGCTGGTTGTCCATACCGAAGGTATCTCTCTTTGGATTTTTGGTCAAAACAGTAAGCTTGGTAACCCAGGTGGCTAAGCACTTACCTGGCCCGCCTGGCCCCACATCCAAGTAGGGGCCCGGCAAAACAAGGATGGCTTTTCCCTTCCGGTGCGCTTGAAAACTAAGTCTGATAAAGGGTAGCCTCAGGATAAAAACACGCGGCCAAAGATGAGATCTGGGTGTGACATGTTTGAGCGTAGTTGCCTTTCTGGACTGTTTTACAACGCCAGGAAAACCACATGTCGGGGGGTCCCCTATTTTGGGACTGACAAACCCATCTGTTCAACCCCTCCCCTCCCCCACCTTTCGAGCGGCCCAACAAAATCGCCTTGGGAACTGTTGACAGCCCTGGATGCTGGTTCCTCTACAAAGGAAGAGGGACTTGTCCACAATCTCCAGTCATACACTTGGCCCGCAAGGGTGCACAGAAAATAAGCTTCTCAGATGCTGTTTCATTTTTTGACCCTAACATAGGCAAAATAGTTTTGGAGGAGACCCTATCGAACTGGAGATACACCATGTCAGGCCCTGGAATTCCAGTAGCCGTCGGAATCTACTTCTCAAATTTCGGAACCGATTCCTGGTGCCTGGGTTGCTCACTCTTGGTTGCCAAAAGCAACAAAGAAGTGGATAATGTTAACCCCGGGTTTTTCACAACCCCAATTATGAATAGGATTGGTGTCCCTGGGTGTAGTCTCTGGGGAATCAGACCACTTTTGGAGGGGTGTTCCACCAATTCCCCTATTGATAGCACGGGTTTATTCATCCGTGGTCAACATTGCCCCACGTTTCTCCTGGGGAGCAACGGTCGGACCGGTCAGGCGGTCCGGCTCGTTGCAGCACAGGGACTCAATGTTTGCGGAGCAGCAGACCAGGAAAGGCCGCCGTAGCGACTGATCGCAGCCACGCTACGACTCTCCACGAAAACAAAGGAAAGTGACCTTTCCGGAAACCAGCTACCGGAAATCATATTCTTGGAATTCCTGGTGCTATTGGTGGGTACTTGGCAAATCTCGTCCTTTGGAGATTCCTGCTGGTGTCTATGAGGAACCTTGGAAGACTAGTCACTCAGTCATAAAATTGCCATCACAACTGTCATGCATGCCATAGCATAACTTCTCTAAATAGTCACCTTGGAGAACATAGCAATGGTTCATTGAGGGTCCCGAAAGCTTTCGTCACCCGAAACGAATGTAATCATGGGGTGAGATTCTGCGAGGAATCCACAACTGGCGCATTTTAGGGCCACATCGGCGGCTTCATCTGTCCGCGCTTCGGATCTGGTTTCTTTGAACATACCGCCCCCTTTCCTCACTTCTGATCGAGTGGATTGGTCAGTTCAAGCTTTTTGCTTACCACTAAAATGGTCTACTTAGAGTCTAAGGGTGATGCCTTCAAACCACCCTTTGGGGGACAGGGATCGAGATCATGCTCGGCTCGGGGTGGTTTCTGAAAGGGAGGAAGAAGAAGGCATTTGCCACTGAGACTCCTATTCCCCAGTTGGCGTGCCTGGAGCCAAGTCTGGCTGTTGCGAATTAAACGGTGAAAGGACCCCCCAAAAAACATGACGCGGAGAACACCGCTCCTTTGCCAATCCTGACTCCTGAATTGGAGCCGCTCAAGGGCCGAAGCAGAAACAGGTTAGGCTTTGAATATGCTGATAGGGGGCCCTTTCTGCTGCTCCTGTTGAAAGGCAGAGATTGGCGGCACCAGGGTCCAGAATGGGGGATGGCCATAAATCCCTGCCTAAATGTCCACCACGGGTCACTAACTCATAGCCATAGGAATGTTTCTGCTTTGCTGCTTATTTTCAAGCTAGCACAGACCCCAAAAAGGCTCACCCTGACCAGCACCAAGAATGCATCGCCAAAAGAAGCGCCGACAGCAACCAGCACATCTGAGTCAAACTCAAAGCCGCGGCATGAAAGTATTCTGTCCAGAACCATGCCGAGAAATATCCACAGGCGGCTGCACCCAGGATTCCGCTTTCTCAAACCAAGAGAATTTTTACATTGCCAAAACAACGGGAACCCCGGGTTTTTAAATCTATCTTGTCGTCAACAAGCGGGGAACCCTGGCTGCGATCCTTCGGGTTTCGACTCGTCGACTTGCGCCTGGGGCCGCTCCTTGAGTCTCTTGGCCTGCCATCGAATCGAGGGCCCTGTGGACGTCACTTGGGGGGGAAGGGAGGGAGTACGACTACTTGGCCCACACACACACACACAGAAAAACATACACACACACACAAAACAAACAAAAACATTGGATCTACATGTGTATGTACGAGGTAGGTATGATTGCATGTATGTACGTGTGCATCCCTAAATCCCAAACTATATCCATAGTCTGTGGTGTATTGACACATGTCGTTCGTCGAACATCCGTGCTTGCAAGCTCAACTGGGCATTGCAAGTTGAACATCTCGTTGAAAAGCCCAGCTTTCCAGACTACAACATGACAAATATATCCAGGTTAGCACAATGTTGATTAGGTCACATCTATAGCAAAGACCTTTGATGGATGTCATCAAGTGATCCAAATGCTGAGCGAGGGTGATTTGGGCAGCTGCCCAATGAACCTCTACGAAGCATGTGTATGAATCCTATACAATGTATTCATGCACACATGCCCCACATCCAAACCCCTGCCCATATATGAACCCCTGCCAATGGGGGTGCGAATCCGAAGGAGGATTCATCACTGGCCATAGTTTGTCGAAATCAGAATTGGACACGGCGGCACTGTCTGCACCAGTAACAAAGCAATACATAGATTTGCCTTTGATTTACCTCCTGGGGGGGCAATTGTGGTTGGTTTTCCATTGGTGGCCCGGAATTCGTTTCTCAAGGTCCCAAGGTAAGATGGGTGAGAATGTAGGGTATAGTCTGTGGCAAGAATGGGGCGGCGAAGACTTCATGATCTCCCCAGAACCGCATTGGTCAGGCTCACGCCTGTGTTTAAATGGCCCAGGGCATCATGTTGCTGCCGGTAACATCACGAATGTCTGCCCCCTGCCGAGGACTGCTTATACCTGGATGGACATCATGAAACAAAACTGCAGCACGTCAGCAACATGACAAACCCGCTTGTTCGTACCTTGGTCAATTGTTCGTGGGGCTTTGAACGACGCGTTTATCTTTGAATTGATCCCTGGCAGCCTTACTTCACTCCTGAAAGCACGCACATCGTCATCCAAACCAATCAGCAATCGGCGTCAACCGTATATACTCCGTCATACCATTGCCTTGCCTACTAAGGTTCAGGCTCCCCCTTTCGCCGACCGGTAATGGAAAAGTTGAGCCCGACCTTCCGTTGAGTCACAATCAAAGCCAAAAGTGCACTGGTGGCCTTTTGGCAAAACACATGGCCCTGAGAAACTCTGAAACAACCAGGTCAACCTGGGCCATCTATGGTCAACCACCTATTGCTTCAGTAGCTCAGTTCCAGCACCTTCTCAAGAACCGGGGCCCACCTATCTCCATCCGCAAGATCCGTCACCCAACCCAACCCCCCCCCCCCCGGTTTTGTTGTGTGACTTGACTTGTTTTTATCTCAGCCCGTTCCATGAAGAGGGAAATCTCAATTTGCAGCTTCCGCAAAAAAAGAAGAAGCACGGGCCACCTATTTTTGTTGGTTTCTTGCCACGTGGTCTTCCCTGTGCTCTTCACTGGGAACCACGTTTTCACCCCAAACGGTTTCGAACGCAACCCCCTGCCGGCTGGGGTGCCCGGGCAGTTTCCTCCCCATCAAGGTTCGGCATCCGGACCTCGAGGCGTCGATTCGAACACCGCCAGATGGGTTTGATGGGTTTGTCTTCTTTACGGTTGGACCCCCAAATGGCTTCGGTGGTCCTGTTGACCTTGACTTTTTTGACATGACCCGACAGGCATCAAGCAGTTTTCTTGTCCAAATGACAAGAAAACCTGCGCTGGAAACTTTGGTCAGCATCCAAGGTGTGACTTGGAAAGCGGAAACGGCGTCTCAGCTGACTGCCCAATCCTTCGGCCCCGGGCATCCAGAAAGGCCAGGATCTTCGCCTCGGGATCCTGGAAAGGTCGGATCACAGCCCGAGCCGGAGGGCGTCCCCTCTTTTGGCCTCTGGAGAACCCGAGACTCGCTCAAACCCTTCAAATCCAAGCCCAAACCTCCAATCCAAACCACCAACGAAGGGTTGCCTGAAGATTGGTGTGTCTTTGAAAGAAACACCTCAAACAAAACCTTTTAAACAATTGCATGGCGAACAATGCCAATGCACAAACACCTAAAAATGCTGAACTGGAGTCGACTGCCGATTGTATCCCGCTCGCCCGTTCAAAACGCACTGAGAGATCACATGGGCAATGGAAAAATAGCACAGCTGCGCCCTGGTAGTAGGCCTTACTGCAATCCCTGTTGAACCAGGTGGGACCGCCTCCTAACATGCGGTCAAGTTGTTCTTGATGCTTAACACAAGTTGTGTTGATCCACCTGGCTGTGTGTCCTTTTTGAGGGTACCTCTTTCTTGTGGTTATGGAATTGGGAAGCCAAAAGGAACACCGCCATTCTGCCGGGGGTCCCATTCCGAAAAGAAAATGGACACGCCGCCCATACTGTGGCTGGACGAAATCCATTTCGCACCACTTCGAAAAACCACGGCAAATGTTCAGGGCAATCATCGCAGGCTTTCTTAGGTGGTGCGAAATGGATTTCGCAACCATCCACAATATCCCACACACGCCGCCCGCTCTGCACGCGTCGGAAGAGAGCGCGCCTGCTGCTGCAGCTCGTCCTTAGGCAGTTCACGAGCGGAAGGTGCCGTTCTTGGGATCCAAGACCCCGCGGGGGGTGCGGTTTTTCACCTGAAACCCAAGGGGTGCTACCAGTTGGGTGAGTCTTTGTTCAGGGGGTTTGGACCCCCAAAATGAGTAGCTGTCCTTTCGGCTTCCTTCCTCGCAATTGGTGGTTTGGAGCCCGGGGTTTGGTTCGGGGCCAGGCTCTCAAGTTCCAGATGTGATTAAGTGATTGCATCCAAGGGATGAACAACTTACCCATTCCCTAGGGCTTGGGAAAATTGGGTCCCAGCAATTGCGTGAGGCAAGCAAGTGACACACCCCTCCAGGCCAAAAAAGCACAGGCGTTGCTTTTTCCTCATGTCCGGCTCCAAAGGTTCGAGCTGGGAGTTGCCACCTTGTTCCAGGTTAAGAGTGACAGAGACTTCCAAACCGAGTCTCTTTTTTAGGATTCAGACCCCCAAAAATGGTTTTCCTTCTCGGAAATGCTTTCCTTTGTTTGATGTTGAGGTTTGTCCTGAGGACATCTCCTGGAAACATTTTGTCAAAATCCACGACAGCCGACTGGGAATTTCGGTCTTGTGGATATCCGCTCTAAACTTCAATCATTAGTAGGTCGGTACACTGGGTGGTCCTCCTGGTTGTGCACTGTCCGGGTGGTCCCCCCATGTTGTCCCCCAGCCAGCACAAGTCTTGGGTTAGCAGGGATCTTTACATTATACACCTGAACATGCTTGTAATTTGTGGTATCCCTTTATTTTGATGGAAAAAAACATGCTTCAAATGGGCGAAATGTATCTTTTAAGGAGCCCTTAGGCGCTGAGCTTGCATTAGCTTTGGGCGGAAGACCCGTTTTTGTGGGAACCCTTTAAGGTGGATCACACCACCAAGGAACTAATTTGCGGCAACCCCCCAGCCTGCGAATTCCTTGAAGCAAAATGCATGTGCCCAAGAACGGAACCTTCACCAGTGAGGTCGCAGATCCCCTTGGTGTTGCCATGTGGGTTGCCATAGTGATGACTGGCTGGCAACGCGAAGCATTTACAATAAGAGACTGCACACTTTGATCTGGGAACCTGCTTAGCAGCCTGCGAAGCGAATCACTCTGGTGTTGCTCTTGCTTTAGGTTTCATTTAGCCTGAAAACTGTGCATATGAATTGATGAAGCAAGCCAACAACACTACTGAAGATTCAACAGGTCCGGAAACGGCTTGCCCGGAAGCCCATCCACCTGAAGCTATCTTGCACCGCTGCAGACTCCTTCAAAATCATGGACACTCTGAGGATTCGGAAAGGGAATCCTGAATTTGAGGATTTAATTTAATCTGCCAAAGAATGACAGGGAGGTCAGAGGGATCGCGTGACAGCCTCTTTCAGCGGCCAAGCGTCACGGTTCAAATGCTCTCTTGCGTGGATTCAGAACCTTTCTGCTACCCTTGTTTTGCCTTGTTTGCCGAATTGTAAGGGGTCCAAGGGGGCTCCACCAACTGTCAAGTGTTGGAAAGGCACCAGTTCTGCGTCGACCAGACATGGCAAACCAAGTTTCGAAGCTTCGAAAGCCCTGAGGCCCTCAGTGACTGTCCAAGGCACTATGTGATGAAGAGCCTGCAGGCCATCTTCTGCCAACCGCAGGTTGTCCTCAGAGATCCCCTCGGACCTGGGAGGTCGGTCCGACGACTCACGAAATGTTCCAGTCACCAGAGGGATCAGACATCCTTCCGCGCGCGTCCCCAATTTCATCTTTCTATCTTCCCGGAAAATGAAGTTCAAGCAAACCCACGGCGCGATTCCTTCGTTTGAGGGGGAAGGGATGGCCAGCCGGCCCGTCAATCCTTGGGAGAGTGCACCTGGGAGAAAAATCCTTTTGAAGAAACATCGTAAGTACTGGAAGTTGCATGAAACGCAATGAAGCCTTTACCAGCTGAAGCTGAACCAAGCCGGTTCTCACAGACGTTTTGATCAAAAGGCCTGCGTGCGTGGTTCGCGCGGTTTGCGCGGAAGGCGTCACCCTGAAGACGTAAAAGCGAAAAGCGCGGCAGCTGCGTCAGCCACGGCCACTGCACATGCGTGAAGTAGAAGCGTGTCACGGGGCAGTTGCAGCAGCAACCGCCACAACGCGGGCTGGCTAAGCACAAAGAGCGCGCCGGCTCCAGTCACTTTTTGTGAGAGCCAGAACTCGCTTCCGTGCGCTAGCCATTTGGAGGAGCACGGCGATGTGAACCATCCAAGCCAAGCCACCAAGGATGACATGTTTTTTTCAGGAGGGAGCGCAGGGAGTGAAAACCTTCGGCAAACTGAGGAAGAGACCCTTCTGCTGCAAGCCCGCCTACATCGCAGGCCCTGCGAGTCCTGGATCACATCAAGAGGCACGCCCACCGAGTGGTATGCCTGACCAACGATGAGTTCGTTGACAGCTTGCTGAGCTTGCTGCAAGTCTCCTCGGTGCCTATCCAAAGCAGCAGAATAGAGATGCACGACAAAGAAGCGTTGGCCAACCCTGGCCCAAATGCGAATGGCAGCATGAATTCAGCTGTTGAGGGCGCCTTCGTCCTCCCGCTGCGCTCGCCTGCGCTGTTTTTGGTAGACACGAACAAGCTCAATGAATGTTCGCTGCAGTTAGTTTGAGACGTCAATCACTTCTTCCGGCCTCATCTTAAGAGATACCCAAAAGGCAGTCTCGGAGTAGTCTTCTCCGTGATACCAAGTATCTGGCCCACACTGCCAAGCTGTCAAAACCTCGAGAGTTCAAGCAGTCCCACACGCTCGGGGGGTCAACTCTTCTACTACTGCGTCGGAGCTACGGGCAACTACCTGTGGTCTGGGCGCTGGGTCAATGAGGCACTGGTTCCTGGACACAATCCTTGGAAACGCATTCGATAGATTCTGGGCCCCTGCAGCCTGCCTCATCCTCGCTCATGTCCTCGAAACCGTTCAGGCACCTCTCGCCGAGGTCGCCGGGGTCGTGCGCAGGCAGCGGCGCTTTTGCGAAGGGACCCTCAACTGCAGCCCGTCAGTGCTCCGGAACTCGGTCAAGCATGGGCACGATGCGGAAAAAGCAAAGAATTGGCAGTGTCAGACCTTTGCTTCTGGCACACAGGGTGCCCCGTGAAGAAGAAGCTCAGCCTTTCCTTTTGAAGCAAGTTTCGAAATCGTTTCCGGGCCAAGAAGTCCCCAGTGATCAACTGGAAGCTGCGTGGCCAGAGAGGCCAAGTGAAGCTTCTCCAACGGACAAACCGGGGTCTTGCGCAACGGCCTCAAACCACTAAGTTGATCGCGGTGCCGAAAGATGAGTGTGCTTTGGCGGCCAAGGTCCCTGGGAGAAAGTTGATGAACCGTTGACCAACTTTCTCCTCTTCAAATCGAGCCTCTCGCCTCGTGGACGCCATCTGCGGGTTGCAAATGCTAGGTGTGCTTTGTGCATTGGGCGGGTCAAGTTGGTTCATGATGTCTAAAGCTAGAAAAAGGAAGCAAACACGTATCAACACCTCAATGTGTAAGTATTCATGCATGTCTGTCTGTCCGTCAGATATCAATCATTCAGTACGTACTAATGTACGTAAGAAGGTATGGTTGTATGTGTGTTGGTGTACAGTGGTACGCATGCGGGTATGTACTTCTGTTAGAATGCGCGTATATGTACATGTATGAATGTATGTACGTACTCTGAGTGTATCTGTGTATCTACCTATTTGCTTGGTATCTTCAAGCTGGGTGGTGTCCTTTCGGTTCTCCTTGAAACACCATTCCCTGGATTCGGAATCCCTTTTTGGGGACTCCATGATTGTGTCACTACTAGAACGATTGAGTAGCCAGGTTGACTGATATCCAGCAATACTCCGAAATTGTGCAGGTGTCACATCCAATTTCCATTCGGCTGGGGGTCAAAAATATGCAAAAGGGAACCCTGGTCAAAGTAAACATGGATTAAACCTGTCCCCTGGTTTAAGTTTAACCCATAACCATTTGGTCCACAAAGGTCTCTTTGGAATTCCCGGTGTCAGCTTGACACAAAACCTTTGCTTCCAAACAGACCGCCTGCAAAAAATCCAACGGGGATTCAACACCACTGAGTCCCAGGGTTCCACACCTGTTTTCCCCGAAGCGCCAGGAACCCATGGCCGTTCCTAGACTCAAATCAAGAATAGGTCTTGATCATGGAATTGATCAGAAACAAACATTCAGCTGCTGAAAGAAATGAGACGCAGTACGAGTTTCAAGCTAATTCCTGGGTGTATCTCCTCATATTGTGGCATGCTAACTTCCGGATTTGCAAGAATCTAAGAGCTAGACGCGTACAAATCTCAAATCTAACATGACATGTGTCAATCTCGTTCCAAAGAGCTCTAACTGCCCTGTCTGTTGAAAGAGTTCCGGCGCCTAACTCTTGGAATGCAAAAACCTTTGTCCCCGCCCGCGGTCAGACACCCCCGCGAAACAGAACGGCTGCTCCCCCAGCTCCGAAACGCCGAACTCAGTCCGCCAAAGGTATGGTCTTCTTGTCGTTCAGATGCCCTCTAAACCGACCCAAGGGGTACAAGTACCCTCAAAAGACGCAGCCCTGTAGTATACCATAATTACAACAGGTGCAAGTGAATTCTGCCACTGTCGGCGTGCTCTCAATAGTCTGCAAACCTTGCCCAGCTGGCTTGCAGACTTTGCAACACTCACCACGACTTGTGCTCAGAACATCTTAAGACGTCTGCGGTGTATTGCCCCCCGCAGGATCTTGTTGTATAGCCAGTCTAATGTGTTTTGGAGGTTTAGGGGGTTGTTTCCCATTTACCCTCGACAAGAACCATGGGTTCAACTCGTACTTGACATTATGTACACATTGTGTGCCTTTGCCTTTTGGACAAAAACATAAAATGCCCCACACCTATATGAATGCTGGGTGCTTGGCGTCAGTGCGGTTACGGCCAGCTCAGTAAACATCTCCTCGCGTGAGGATGGCTTCTGTAGTTCAAGATATCGCTCCTACTTGCTGGCCCCATTGTCCTACCATTGTCAAAGTCACCCCCTAAGTGGCAGGCTAAAGGGAATCAACCCCAAGCTCTGAATTTGATCACCCCCAGAACCAGCCAATATCATGACCCCAGACTGGCCCAAAGGAGCTTGACATACAAGGTGATCACCTTCTGGGCCAAGACTGAAAGTGGGACCAACTCAGGGCAACTAAAAGATCTGCAAGATTGGCCTTTGGCAAGTGAGCCATGCTTCACAGAAGCCT
>CAUJNA010003238.1:519597-532097 GCA_963377175.1 Effrenium voratum
TCGACCAAGCGGAACCTCGACATGTCCAAGTGCTCGCCTCACATATTGACTCCAAGGGCCTTGAGGATGAAGGTGTGCTCATCCGCGACCCCGTCTCAGCCGGCAGTCGGAGTCAAAAGGACCGAGCCGCTGATTTGGGGAGGTGTCCCACTCCAGTTTCCCCGATGAACACCCAGATTCGCCGCATACGGGTATGCACCTTAAGCCGCGGGGAACGGGTCCTGGTGGGTTCGGGGATGGGACCGGTGAGGAATGAGACCCGTTGGTTGGGAGAGGGAGAACTGCTCTTTCCGTACCTGACAATGGCTCTCGATTCGTCCTGGTAAACCTGTCAAGGCCTTCCTGTGCCCAACATATTTGATTACTCAACCATACAGTACTTAAGCGGCTAAATGATTTGAATGGGGGCATGGGGTACCATCAAACTAAATTCAGTACGGGAAAATAAGGTTAGCAATGATTCAGGCCCTTGTATCACCCGCAAGCGTTCGCCAATCGTCTGGTCACAGGCTTCCATGCTCTGACACTAGCCACAGGCTTATGCAGTCTTCTTCAAAGCAGTAGACTCCCCAAAAAAAGGCACGGCTCCGACTCCGTAAAAAGATACTTGCTGGTTCTTAGGGGATAAACAGGTGTGTAGTGAACGTGGCATGGCTGAGTTCGGGCTCATTCCAACTCATGCCGACCAAGCCAGCAAGTCCTGGATTTCCAGTGGATGTTGATGGGAAAAAGGACCTGGCAAAACCGTGGCAATACCGTGGCATCCAGTGGTTGGTCGTTTTGCAAAAAAGAAATCCAAACCAAAGTTATCCAAAACGGTCTCGCAACCCACTGGGTCCTTTTGATAGGGGCACATGACATGATTTGTTTGAACCAGCCACGTTTCAGGCCAAGCTGGTTTCCAACCAGAAAAGAAAAGACATGGGGCACCCTTTGGTGGACACCAACCACTGCAAAAAGCTGCTTCCAACCAAAAAAAACTCATCCACCAACCCACCTTGCAGCTGTTTTTTTCTCCAACCCTCAGTTACACAAAAAAAAAAAACTCACCATGGAGGCCTTTGGAGCTATTTTTCCACCCAACCCTCGCCGCTCGAGGCGATCCTGTCGTTTTCTTCCTTTCGGCGGGCGAGGCGCCGTACTTCCACAGGTCCAGGCCCAGCATGGCGCAGGTCTTCTCGATGTCCCCGCCGCTCTCGTTCCAGGCCCGCCTGTAGGCCTCCACCACCTGCCGCTGAGAGAGAGACTCGTCCGAGGGTTGTGGTTTTTTGTTTTTGTTTTCTCCGCGCGCGGGCGGTTCGGATCCGCAGCCGGGGAAAAAAACAACACGCAAATAAGGTTTGTTGGAAAAAAGGGGTCTGTGTGGTGTGACCTTCCTTTTAAGATGGCTCCAAACGGAGCTTTTGGAAAACAAAGTTGGTTGTTTCTGTTTGCCAAAGCTGCAAAAGGTCGAGTCTTTTGCTCAGGGGCTTGAAGCCTTTTGCCAGGCTGTTGCTCCAACTTTGGACCTGTTTTTCGTGCCCTCCGGCTTAGTGATGTTGACTTCCGGGCCGGAACGCAGGCTGGGGCGGACGAAAACAGGACCGATTCAAAAACCATGGATTCTGCTGCTAAATACTCAATGGGAGAAAAGGAGCCGGACTCCATCTATGTCCCAGCGAAGTGACCGAAAGTACCTTCTATGCTTGTGATCTTAAGGTGATGCACTTCCGGACAGAAGTCATGGTAGAGCACCTGGACGAATCTCCTCACGGGGACCTGTCCCACAATGGGACGGCATGGTTCTTCGTCCAAAAGCGCCCAATGGGTTCATTCAAAATAATCCCGAATACACCAAGTAGTAAAACCATCCACCAATGGAGGCTTCTGGGGCTGCTCACGTGATGTCTATCTGCAATGAGGCAATGCCCCTCAGCCAACAGGAACGCCCAAGACCGGTGTTTCTGTATGTGCATATATGCATGAATCACTGCGTCTAAAAACACGGAAAACACCAGGGTAGATGTCTTACTAGGGCAGGCAGACATCCCCAGCTGGCCCTTTTCTGCTGATCTGTCACAAGCCCAGTACGAGCTCCGGGGCTGCTCAAGCTGGTTTAGGCTATATGTACATGTAGGTTCTGTCAAGCCACGGTGTGAGCTCCCTGAGCAGCTAAACAACGCATCGTACAGGGTAATGTCTAAGAAGTTGGTGCGAAGCTTCTTGTTTCCAGAAGCACTTAGCATGAAGATGAAGAAGCAGAAGCACAAGAGCAACCCAGCTACAGGGAGACCTACCACAAAGCAGCCCAAAGCAGCATGAGTCAAGTTTCTGCGGGGCAATTGGTCTGTGGTACAGGTTGGGATAGCACTGCAACCATGCAAGTCACACGCCATTGATACCTTCATGTTGTGGCCACTACAACCTGTGCTTACTTTCGGGGGGGGGGTCGGGGGAATGGCTTGGGGGCAAACCTTCTAGGAGCCGTTGTCCAGCTAAGCCTTGTATGGCTGGCATGCGGTTGATTCCCTGACACATGCAAGTACACAGTTTTCGCGATCCATGGTCAAACCCGCTTCACATTTCGAACTTTCGCCTGTTCATCTACCATGTCCTTGCAGAACTCCTGGTTCCTTAGCTCCCTCTTCAAAACCGAGTTTGGATTCCCCCAGCTCCGTAGCGGCTCCCTTCCCACCCCCAGCTAGTGTGGGTAACCACATTTTGGGGACCGCACCCCTCCCCGCCCCGCCCCTCAGACCCCGGCCGCTGGGTCCACCCCGCTGGCGGGCTTGGGCGGCGCGGCGGGCGCGTGGAGGTGAGCCTTCGTCTCCAGGAGCTCGGCTTCCGACGGCGGCGGGGCGGCCATGACCACAGCGAGCGGCGAGTCCTGCGCTCGGCGGCGACGGCTGGCGACTGCTCGGGATGGCGCCAATATGCACGTGGAGAATGCCCCCAAAAAATCGCACCTCGATGGAACCGAAGACTGAAAACCTGCGTAACTGGCTCTTGGATTTGGAGCCACACCCATTTCTGGAAAAGTCCACTTCTTTCGCTGGGGGGTCCGTGTTGTTCTTTCTTATTGCCCATCATGTGGGATTTGTTTCAGAGGCTGGGGGTGTTGCTCAAAAGGGACTGGTGAAACTGGTCTCAAGTATCAAACGGGGTCAAATATGTTTTAGAAACAGACAAGCAAAGTCTCTTGAGATTGACAGGCTCTGACTCTTGACCGCTTTGAGTTGAGGATGTGCAACAAACCCCAGCTCAATCACTCTTTTGGCTGATTCACCATATGGCGTGCGAAGCTGCGCTTGGAGGACTAGTTGCCAGGTCAGAAAACTCGAGTAGGGGAGTTAGGGGAGTGACCAGATCAAAGCGAGCCTCCGCGCCCTGTGAAGCCGCTCTCTCATCAATGGACATGGGAGGTTTACCTTGCAATTTCGGTGAGCTGTCATGTTTTACCCGCCAGGACGCTTTTTCTCCAAGGCTCGTGGACTTTCTGGTCAGTGCCTCTCAGCTTTCAGAAATTTGCCCATCAGGCAATAGAACATCCGCAGCCAAACAGGTTGCATCCGAACCCTGGGGCCCGGATTCGCGGCGATGAACATTCCCCGAACCTGAGTTTCAACCTTTCAGCCTCTATGATCCTTTGACAACACCAAATTGCGACCAAATTGAGTCATGTTTCTTCGAGCATACTACTACTAATAATATTGAGACCTTCGTTTCTGTCCGGGGGACCCCTGAGCATTTCCTCTCCCCCCCCCCCCGCTCCCGCCTTGCGAAAAGGCGGATATGTGTCGTGGGCGCGGCTTGTGTGAGAGCCGGATGCAAAATGCGCAACGACCTCATCACCAATCATGGGCAATACTCTTTGTTGTCTCCCAAGTGTCTTCTTGGATGTGTATATATATATATATGTATATATATATCCCCGCTCTCTCACACACACACACGCACACACCCGCCCCCGCATGTGCCACCTTTTCCTGCAAAACTTCATCTTGAAGTTCTGAAAAACTCCAGTACAAGTGTTCAGGATCCATCACCTTCTGCAAGAAGCCACAAGAAAGGAAGGATTGTCCAGGATACATGCCATGTGTCACAGCGCAAAGCTCCAGCAATGATGGAACTTGCCTACATGCGCAAACAGACACAGCAACCTTGCTTGATTTGAGCGCGCTGGCCGTGATAGTTTGACTATTGTTGGCGTTCACGTCAGCGCAAACAAATGGGCTTGCAAATAACGCGTGTTTAGCATAGACACAAGATGACAGGTGAGCCGAAGTCATAGTCTGTTGACATAAAAATTGCGCATGAGTTGTCCCTCATTAAGTTCCATTCACGGAAAGGAGCCAATTGAAGCCTTTCCTTATAATGTGATGCAAGCTGACAATTCACATTTAATTAGAATCAAACTTGGCATACTGTAAGCAGACTTGAAAGGAGCTTGATCGAGGAGCTTTAAACGGAGGTTTATGATGAACTTTGTAAGGAGTTTTATAAGCAGCTTTACAAGGAGCCGTGCAAGGAGATTCAGAATAGGAGCTTTACGAGCAGCTTTACAAGGAACCGAACTAAGGAAAACAACTGTTGAAGGAGTCTTGTAAAGAGCTTTCTACGGAGCTTGATGAGGAGCTCTTTAAAGAGCCTGACCAGGAATTGCACAAGGAGCCAAACAAGGAGACTTGCAATCAAGGAGCCTTAGAAGGAGCTTGCAAGGAGATTCGGAAGGAGTCTCACACAAGCAGTTCTACAGGCCTATTCAAGTGATTTCTTTCATAAAATGATCGTTCTTGTTTTGTTGTGGGTGTCAGCTAGATTTGTTGCAAGAAGTCTGGTAGCTTTGAAAATCTCAGTTTTCTGGTTTCCCAAGGAATCATTGTTTTTCTGGTTTTCCCTGAAATTTGTGTCTTTTGCTGAAAAAAAAAGACGCCCATGGAATTCTTGGTGTTTGGCTCACGCTCCGGATTGATTCGGGAGTCCCTAGTCCCAATGTCTGAGTCTATTCGGGAGTCCCCAATCCCGATCTCACACTCCCGAATCCTGATCTCCGAACACCGAGTTCCGGATCGATTCGAGTCGCGACTCCAAGGGAAGAGCCAGGGGAATTCCTGTTGTTTGTTGAAAAACCAACAAAACAGCAGGAAAGTTTGCTTTTCACATAAAAATCCAAGATCTCATAAAAACCAAGAATTCCTTGGGAAAACCAAGAATCTAATATGTGCGCAAAAAAAGAAGGAATTCTTGCCTTTTTGGGCTAGAAACGCAGACGCAGAGGAGACCAGCGCCGAGTAAAGAGCGAATCAGCATAGTTTCTGCTCGACATGCTGCTGTGTGAAACACATCTGCTAAGCATCTGCTGCACCGCCCCAAGGAAAAAAGGTGTGTCATGGGTGCGGGACTATATATATATATGTCCACGTAAAATGCACGCGGTAATTAGAACTACCTATGCAACAAACCGACGAGGAAATAGAGGGTTGGGTATCTGCCCTTCCACCAACTGTGAATGCTGTCCGTTGCTCGGCGACGCTACAGTGCTGTGGAGTTGCAAAAGACACAGCCCAAACAGAGGTACGGGTGCCAACTGGGGGCCGTTTGACTTTTGCTAAGGGGTCCACTGGCAAATTCACGGCCCCGGTCGGTTGCCGGCAAGTTAGCGGAGAATAAATCGTAGACTTGAGTTCATCTCTCTCTGATTAACTATCAATTCACATGAAACCTGAGGGAAACCAAGTGGAAGACCATGCTCACAAGTTCTTTAGTTTTTCTACCAATGACAAAGTCGTCACCTCAGAGGGACCACTGTGCCCTTGGAGCTGCCAATGCTGCGTCAAATGTGCGAAACTTGTCCATGTTTGGGCAGTTGCAAAGGGAAACTAAAGCAACACATGGCTTCCCTGGGGGAGGCTTCCCCACTGCACTGCACCGCTCGATCGGCGCCAGTCGTATTTTTTGGCACTCTCTCCGACGGCCGCAGAGATCGCCAGGCTGTACATGTCCTGACGGATATGTCTGTGGAAAAGCGAAACGATACCAGCCACAACATCCCAAACCAAAACTCACACCCGCATTCCTTCCAGGGATGTTTCTGTAAATGTCGAGCTGGTCGGGTTGACTGTTTGTCGCGCACGGGGCCAACAAAACTGCGTGATTGGGCTCTCCACAATATTTGTCCAAAAACCAGGCTTGTATCCCAGTACCGAAACCAGAGACAAACAGTTGCGCTCTGGAAGCCACTGAAAAATGCCATCATGAGTTCTCTGAAACATGATGGTCACCTGCGCCGCCCGTCACACGAATGTCAGACTGCAGGTTGCATGGAAGATCGACCGGTAAGGAGACTAACTATTGGCAGCATGGCACTACTTGCTCGTGCTCCTCCCAAGGCTTGAAAAGGGCTTGTCACTGCGCATGGTATCCACTGCCGGGGGGCGGCTTTTTGCCAAAAAGAGCCCGCCTCAAAACAAGGGGGTGTCGCGGAGAGTGTTGAGTTTTTGCAGACAGCATAAAGGCGTAAACATTTAGAATGCTAAGGATGGCCAGAGCGTGGGCCAAACGACATTCTACAACACGGCACAAAGACGCAAACGAGACTACCAGTACGTACAAGAACGCAAGAGCAACTGCAAGAAACGCACGCGTTTGCTTGCTGCTGCTAGCGTCGCATGCACATGTAATTTCTCAACACACCACAAAACGCGAGCCGGACTACATACAACACCAACTACAAGAAACGCGCCCAGGGACATTCTGCAACAGAGGACACCAGCACAAACAAGACTACATCCAAGAACAACTAGAAGACACGCGCACGCGCGCGTCTGCTTGTCGCAGCCAGTGTCGCGAGCACAAGTAAGTGCCTACGAAGGAGTGCGCGAAACGCACCTCGGTCTTCAGGGCAAGCAAAGGTCAGGTCCACATGCAGGGCGCAGTAAAACCTTACAGACACGCACGCATTTGCTTGTTGCCGCACGCACAAGTAAGTGCCTACGAAGTGGTGTCACACCTGGCTCAGTTCGGCACCTTTAAATTCAAATTGAATCATAATTGGAGGAATCAGCTATTAGCAACTCCTTGTAACAGTTTCCCCTCACCCAACCAACACAAAAAAAAAGAAGTGATGGAGTCCCCTCATGTGAAATACAAAAAAGGGACGCCCGGAAATAGTTATTCTCTGTCAAGGGATCCCGTTTTTCCGGATCGGTTCCAAAAAGGGCAGCCTCAAGCCACCCGTTCTCCGCGCCCCGTCCCCTTTCGCCTGGTTGGGTTGGACCTGGTTCCGCCGCATCTCCTCAAGGAGGCCCGAGGCCTGTGAGAAAAGGTCCGGTCGAAACTAAACGGAGACAAGTCCTGAGGTCCCGTCCCCTAAGTAGCAAGAAGGTCCCCTGAGTCGCGAAAAGGCGTTTTGAACACGAAGGTTCCTTCCGGCAGGTTTTACGTTGGTTTGTGTGGCTGCTGCTGTTTCTTGTTTTCCCCTACAGCAGGGGTTGCTGGGGATTGGATACGCCTGGGCTTGCTTTGTTGCGGGGGTGTATTTGGCCTGTTTGAGTCCCAATTCAACAGGGATTTTCAAATATAATATATGTGTGTTGTTGCGCCAGTTCGTGCTGGGCGTTTGCGGTGTGCAGGGTTTGTGTCCTTCTGTCTCTCTCTTTTGCACCTGCCAACACTGTGGATGGACGAATCCATTTTGCACCCCCCAACGATTCCCCTGTAAATACCAACATACGTACAGAGGTCAGTTCCCAAGACAAAGCGGGAGAATATAACCCCCTTTTGATGTGATACACAGGCTACCCAGCTTTCCCCTGCGTGGTTTAGGGCTACAAAAAACCCTTACGGAATACCTCCCATGCATCCAAAGGAGTCTTTTCAACATTCATCCTGCCCAGCGCAAGTTGCTGGGGTTCACCCCTGTTAACCTCATTCTTTGGTCGAAGTACTCTGCTGACTTTGACAACCCCTGGCAACTAACATGGAATTTAAAGAGGGGTCCCCAAAATCAGGTTCCTCTGCAAATGGGTGGGGAAATGTTGGGGAGAACCCGACACAATGAGCCCAGGTCACTCTCTGCCTGGCTCTCGCAAGAGGCCGTCACCAGCGCCCTCAGCGCGTTGTGGTAGACGGAGGCGGAGGGCTGGTCCTGCCCGAGTTTTGAGGGTCCCCCACAAGGCACGCCCAACAAAAACGAGCGATGCGAGCCCCCCGTCCACATCATGGCTTTCTTGGTTCACAAGCCCAAAAAGCCACCCACCCTGAAAAAAACGAGAAAACTGTCCTAAAAAAATGGCCCTCCCTGCTGACATGGGGGCCAACAACACAAGGGTGCGGATTTATTTTGGGATTTTTTTTCGTTTTTTTTTTTTGATTTTTTTTCGTTTTTCGTCCGGGCCAGCAAAATGTTGTATTTTACAGCATTTTCTCGCGAAATTGACGCATTTACACTAGCTCGTCAACATCCCCAGCATCGTTTTCAACATCCCCCGCATGTCTGACCAACATCCCTAGCATCACCAACAAATCGTGGGTAACAAAATCCAAAAATGTAGCTGGCGGGTTGACGGGGTCAAAACAATAACGCTTCAAACAGGAGGGCATTTCAATCCCAGCAAAAAAATACAAAAAAAAAAAACAATTAAGAAAAACAGAGCGGGGTAGTGATGATTCGAACAGGGGTGCAATTAAATCTCTGCAAAAAGTCTAAAAAGTAGCGGGGGGGTTGGGGGGGGGCGGCAGCCCCCCCATGATGTTCGAAGAATTGATGATTCAATTAGGGGTGCAATTAATTAAATCTCTGTAGAAAATCTAAAACGTAGCGGGGGGGTTGGGGGGGGGGCGGCAGCCCCCCCATGATGTCGGAAGAAGTGGTGATTCAAGTAGGGATGCAATGATTCAAGAAAGGGTGTGATAGAATTTAAAAGGCAGCGGTAAGGTTGGCGGGGGTGGCTTCCCCTATGATGTTCGAAGAAATGCATACATACAGACATACACGGACTACACAGATTACCTCAAATGTCGTATTTTGCAGCATTTTCTCGCGAAATTGGATGCTCGAAAAAGTGATAATTCAAACAGGGGTGCAATTCAATCTCTGCCGGGCCAGTAAAGTGTAGCATGTTCTCGCAAAATTGACACATTTTACACTAGCCCGTCAACATCCCCCGCATGTCCCACCAACATCCCTAGCATCACCCACAAATCGTGTGACGGGGTGAAAGAAATGATGATTCAAGTGGGAGGGCATGTCAATCCCTGTAAAAAAATATAAAAGGCAGCGGGGGGGTTGGGGGGGGCGGCAGCCCCCCCCACGATGTTGTTTGCAGAAGTGATGATTTGAATAGGGGTGCAATTAAATCTCTGCAAAAAGTCTAAAAAGTAGCGGGGGGGTTGGGGGGGGCGGCAGCCCCCCCCCATGATGGTTGAAGAATTGATGATTCAACTAGGGGTGCAACCCCCCCATGATGTTCGAAGAATTGATGATTCAACTAGGGGTGCAACTAATTAAATCTCTGCAGAAAATCTAAAACGTAGCGGGGGGGTTGGGGGGGGCGGCAGCCCCCCCCATGATGTCGGAAAAACGCCACCTGCCGAAGAGGAACTGGGAATGCAGAGGATGCGAAAAGCAAAAAAGCCACCAAAAGCCGCATAAACGAGCAAAAAGCCTAGAAGCCCAGAAGCCGAGAAGCCAAGAAGCCGAAAAGCCGAAAAGCCAAGAAGCCAAGAAGCCAAGAAGCCAAGAAGCCAAGAAGCCAAAAAGCCAAGAAGCCCAGAAGCCGAGAAGCCGAGAAGCCAAAAAGCCAGGAAGCCGAAAAGCCAAGAAGCCAAGAAGCCTAAAAGCCAAGAAGCCAAGAAGCCGAGAAGCCGAGAAGCCAAGAAGCCAAGAAGCCAAGAAGCCAAGAAGCCGAGAAGCCAAGAAGCCAAGAAGCCAAGAAGCCAAGAAGCCAAGAAGCCAGAAGCGAAAAAAATTCCCAAAAAAAAACGAAAAAAATTCCTAAAATAAATACCCCTCCACAACACAAAAGCTAGAGGGCATGCCAATACATGCAAACATCGAGGGAGGTCTTTCACATGCAAGCCGCACAATCTTCGAAACAGAGCGCCTCTCATGGGTCTGCTCCAATTAGGAGAGTGGTTCTCCGATAATCTCCCTTTAAACCAACCCCAAACCAGGGTGCCCCTCAAACCCAGAGATGCCATAGCTGGCCCCCAAGGAAATGCTCGGCTTCGTTTGGACATGCTGGTGCCATAGGCAGGGAACGAGAAACGGAATGACCCGAAAATAGGCCATCCATCCGATTTGGTGTCCTTTGTTCGCGAATCCCCAAAACCGGTTCATTACGAAAATAAGCCATCCATCCGAGTTGGTTTCCTTTCTTCGGGAATCCCCCCAAAACCGGTTCATTACGAAAATAAGCCATCCATCCGAGTTGGTTTCCTTTCTTCAGGAATCCCCCCAAAACCGGTTCATTACGAAAATAAGCCATCCATCCGAGTTGGTTTCCCTTCTTCGGGAATCCCCAAAACCGGTTCATTACGAAAATAAGCCATCCATCCGAGTTGGTTTCCCTTCTTCCGGAATCCCCAAAACCGGTTCATTGCGAAACTAAGCCATCCATCCGAGTTGGTTTCCTTTCTTCGGGAATCCCCCCAAAACCGGTTCATTACGAAAATAAGCCATCCATCCGAGTTGGTTTCCCTTCTTCGGGAATCCGCAAAACCGGTTCATTGCGAAAATAAGCCATCCATCCAAGTTGGTTTCCCTTCTTCGGGAATCCGCAAAACCGGTTCATTGCGAAAATAAGCCATCTATCCGAGTTGGTTTCCTTTCTTCAGGAATCCCCCCAAAACCGGTTCATTGCGAAAATAAGCCATCCATCCGAGTTGCTTTCCTTTCTTCGGGATTCCCCCCAAAACCGGTTCGTTCCACCACATTCCCCACCTATCGCACGAACCTCGGGGGCCAACAAAACCCCCCGCAAATAAACCCCGGAGCGACCCAGCGGACAAACCTGGCCGAGCTCTTCCAGGAGCTGCGCGACCTTCTGCCACTCTGTGGCCTGCGTCACGTTTCGTTCGAACCTCGCTACCCGTTTTGGGGTTGGTGTTCAAGGGGAAACCAAAGGGACACCATATCCTCCCTTGTTTTTTTGGGTTGGGGGGTGTCCTCAAAAAAGGGACAAACCCACATGGGCATGAATTGTGATTAGGGGATTGCGCGAAACGCGAGTGAGTTGAACTCCCTAGGAAGGTCCCTCCAAAAACCAACCATGGGAAAACCCACCAATAAAGATGGCCCTGCGGACAAAATTCGTTGGGGAGTTGGGAAACCACCACTTTCAAGGTGGTTCCGGCTCTTAAAAATTAATGAACCAACAAGTAAGGACCCTTGCAACGTGCAACGGCTTCTAATAAGCGAATTGGCTCCGATCGCTTGCGCATGTGCATAGCATCCAAAAGAAAAAGTGTTAGACCCGCGGGCAGTCTACTTCGTAGGGCCGAGAGCAAAAAACACCGAAAGATCGAACACAAAAAAGCGAGCGGTTTTCAATGCCAAATCTCGCCCATGGAACCTGGGATAAAAAGGCAGGACTTTGACTCTGGGTCAAAAAGGGAGGGAACACCTTTGCGGTTTGGAGGTCGGTTTGCTCTGACTGAGTACGCCATCGCACCACAACTGTTTGAGCGTGAGCAGAGTTGTTTCATCGTTTTGTTGGCTCCTGCTTGCCGCGAGCAGGTTTGCAAAAAGTCAAACAAGGGCAACATGTAATTGACATCCGTGCTCCCCAATTAAAAAAAAAAACTCCACAACAAAACAAATCGGGGAACAACATCCTATTGGGGGAATCAGGGATTAATCCATAGGTCCCACCTTGATCTCTTGGACTAACAGGCACTGGCTTCGACAGCATCTCAGGCGCTCTGATGTTTGCTTGCTCTTCGCCAGCATCCTCTGGCACTGGCGCCCAAGGAAGGCAGAAACATCTGTGCCCTATGCACATACATACCCCGCCGCCTGCCCCCCTCCCCCTCGGGGAAAAAAAAACTGAGCACCAAAACTCTACCGCCCTTTGCCTGCGAGAAGGCAAAGGTGGCCGCATTGTAGCTGATCATGTCAGGCTGTAAACCTGCGAAACTCGCAGCTCTTGATATTTCAAGCGCAGGACTTCGTTGAGTTCACATAACGTATCTTGACGCCTTTTGTTTTTCGGATGTATCTCTCTATATATATCCGCCGACATTGCTCGGCGTGTCGGATACTTACTAGAGGATAGAGGATAACCCCCCCCCTAACCCCCCCCCCGCCCGACGTCTATTACGTAGGTTTTTGGGGGGGGGGGTCCCCCACGTACCGCGCGGCAATTTGATGACGTTCCACTAAACGTAGTCTTCGGGGAGCCGGTGTCGCAAAACAGGGGTCCCAGGCTCGATTCCCCCTGCCGGCTTTTTTGCTGGCTTGGGCTTCCTGCATCCTTTTGCCGAAAATCTGGAAAAACTCAATGTTTTTGGACGTCCTCTTT
>CAUJNA010003238.1:534597-557097 GCA_963377175.1 Effrenium voratum
AGAGAGGGAGATTAGGAAGAGAGAGGCTTGGGGGGATGGGGAGGATGGGAGCAGAGGGAGGGAGAGCACACAAGGGAGACAAGGAAGAGAGGAAGAAGGAGAAAAGGGAGAGGACAATGTCGGCGGACTGAGCCGGAGGCTCTAAAGTATATACATATGCGGTGCACCTCTTGTCAGCGGCGTGGACAGGTGTGTACTCTGTTTCTGGTTGTTGACTCTAAAGGGAAACCCCCTCCGAAAACAAAGTTGAAAAAGCCTTGTGGAGGTCTGCAGAGGTAACAGAAGCGCCCCTCGCCTCCCTCCGCCTTTCAGATCTCCAGTTCTCAATCTCAAGAGGATCGCCCACTCTGCCGAGCTTCCAAAAACAACATGCTAAACCTTCTGATCTATGAAGCCGAGTTTCAAGATAAATAGCTAGCGAGCTAGAACTGAGAAGCACACATCAAAATGAAAAACAAGCCATTAGGAAACTTAGGCGCGAATTTGAAGAACCTGCTTCAGTACGATCATCACTATTTGTTGAATAGGAAACCACAAAAGACAAGGCTCCCGAGCCAGAACTGGCCAACAAAAATAAAAATTGACAACCGTGTCAGCTAAGAGGGGTGCGTATAAAGTTGCCCCCAAGCTGTTGTTTGCTTCTTTGGGTGGGGGTGCGTGCGCAGGTTCTGGAGCTTTGGGCTGTTTGTGCCTGTGCAGGTCAAGGAGCTCTTGGGCACAGCTGTTGTAACAGCATGAATCAAGGAAAATTCAGGACCCCTAGGTACCCTGAAACCGCATGACGTCAAGTCGCTCCTCCGATCCCCTCTTCCCGGCCCGGAAGTCCCCTCTGAACTGCCCCGGCCTGGAGCCATCTCGTGCAGGAGCCACTCGACCAAGCTGGCGTTGCTGGCCGACAACGCCTCAAGTGAGGCAAAGGTTACCGCAAAACCACCAGCGGCACGGGCTCCCTTCGCGTTTCGCTTGGAAGGGCCGAACACAGTGCGGCATTGCGTTTTGTGCCCCCACGCACTTGCTGTTTGAGGGGAGGTTGCAGCGGCTTGAGGGGGGGGGGGTGTTCTTCTCTCCAGATGCCTTGCGTCCACAAACGGGTAGGTATGTCTCAAAATAACCATCTGTTGGATACACACCCACGCGCCAAAGGGTGGCCAAAACAAACGGAAACCGACCTTTTGGAGTACCCTAATTTCAAGGCACGGCAAAGGCGTCGCTTGAGCTTTTTTTTTATTATCTCAAGGGACTTGGAGCCCCCCGAATGGGTGGCTTCCTATTGGTTTCCCGAAGGGCCCCGAGGCCATCCGATGCCTTGGGCCCCCGGCCGAGTTGAAGCTGATGAGGTCTGGCTTCAGCCGATACCGCGGCATGTCCTCGGCTTCGGGAAGCCGGGCTTTGGGGATGCAACACCCACCCACCCGCCACAAAAAGGTGTAATATGCGTACGTCCTGCGCACATCGGATTTTACAGAATCTGAATGGAAACCTCTTTGGCATCGAATAGGTGGCCATGGGTCAAAAGCCCGTACCCCCAGTGAACATCCCAATCCCAACTAAAATAGACTAAAATGGGTGGTACCCCAAAATTGTACCATTGGTTTTGACCCACAGCCCAGCCTCAACAACTGTTGGGGTGCGGGATGGCCTACTTTGTTTCAATGGGCTGAATGGCTAAGGGCCGAATTATCTGCCGATGTGCTGTGTATGCGGGCATGGCGAGGCAAAAAGTATTGGACACCGTTGATGACTTATGTCATTTTACTTGGGTGCATCTCCAAATGGGTGTTGGTACCCCCATTTGGTCGGTTTCAAGAAAAACCAACAGGAAACCAACCATTTTTGGGGTCCGCTGAGAAAAGACACCTCAAAGTGGGTCGCCTCAGCCATCAAGGGTCCCGAGCCTCAAGAAGGACACCCATCTTTACGACTCAAGCCAACTCTGCAACCACCTGCCCGAAGCGCCCCCAACACCCCATTGGTCCTGAGGATGGTTTCCGAGCTTGTGCCCAATCGGTTTGTATCGTGAGATCAGAAAACTTCCACACCCAAACACAACCAGCAGTACTAAAGCCGGAAACCCTATAGCCATGAAATTGCCATGATTTCGGGATACTTGGGTTGCCATTTCAATCCGCTCCTCTCGAATCCTCTCCAATCCATTGCCATCCTAGTACTTCGACTTGGCGAAGTGTCACTGCGTGCACTCCTGCCTGCAAAAGCTCGTAAGCGCGCTGGCCGTCTTTGGTCAGCGCAAAAAGCTTCAGCAGGGTGTTGCAGGTGACCTGACTCGCTGAACAAAATCCACGGGTGTGGCTCGCAATCAAACAGCTCGGGTTGCGCAGGTTTTTCTCTACCTTCCCATTCACCAGGGTTCCATTTAAGACCCCTATTTTGGAGCCACACCCGCTTCGCACCAGTTGGGATGGAGAACCAACGGGGACAAACAACCAACCTGGTGCCTTGGTCAATCCACAGCGTTTCTCCCATTCCAAAAAAGAAACCAAATGTGCGGTTTTCGACCGGGGTGTCCGAAATATCTGGTTGCTGCTTGGCGTTCCTGGGCTACCCTTTGCTATCCATTGCGCATCCTGAATCGACAAATTCTAAAGCAAGTGGCAAACGGTGCCAAACACCAGATCACAGAACGCGCACCGAGCCCACACTTTTTTCAGAAGTCTTGCATAAAACAGTTGTTTGAGGCCAAGCGGTGCTTTTTCCGGTGTGTTGTGTCTTGCAGCAGAAAACATGATGGTAGTGTACTAACTATGATGGCTTTTGGCGTTGCTTCCATGGACGAATGCATGCCTGCAAGTGCAGTCTGGCAAAAAGGCGTCAAACATCCGTTGTGGTTTCCACTCAACTCTTTTCACTGGCTCCTTTTGGCTTAGTTGTTGTAGGCCAGCGCCTATGGAAGGAAGGATTAATCACAACTCTTTCCGAATTCGATCTGCTACTTGGGCGCCGATCAATCTGCCCTAGAATCTATCTTTTCACTTTGTCTTGCTTGGAATTTTCTGTGGTTTACAGGATGGGAAGAAAAAGGCCAGCAAACATGAATCTAAACCAGCAATGGGAGCATGACGATTCGAGAGCTGAGAACCAATGCGCTCCGCACCATCCCAATCAAGATTCTTCCTAATGGACTCTAGCGGCCCATTCTTGCCACAGTGGAGGGACATGGTTGCTGCGGCCGGGATCGGAGCCAGCGGAAGGCGGTGCGGTAGTTTCATGCGACAAAAAATGGGGGAAAATCCAAGCATTTGTAGGGGTTCACTGGGATATCCCCAGACCAGAGAAGCAAGAAGCTTCATTGAAAGTGATCTGGGCGTGTTCTTTTTGCAAGGGAGTCCCTACAAAATGTGCAAACTTGTCCTCTTGGTTTCCCTTTCAAACCACCAAACAAACAGGGTCCCCCTAAAAAGAAGACACACCCATGTCCCAAAGTTGTCCCCGGCAAAATGGGCGGGCCGACCTGGGTAGGCGCGATTCGCCTGGCTCGCAGGCAGCGTATTAAGCGCTCCCTTCCCCCCCCACCGAAAAATCCCCCCACCGAAAAATCCCTCTGGTATCTCACGGTATCTGGATCAAATGACCTGCACCATGTCTGAACCCCATCGAAGTCGCTTGTAACTCAAGCTTATTGGAATCCCCCTTCACCTCCCTGTTCAGCAAAGCAACACATGGGTCACACCTTGTTGTTTAAGGGGAACCAAAAGGGAAGCAACCATTTCAGGGGAATCTCTTTGAGGAAGAAATAGATCTGACTATCTCACTGTATCTCCTTTCCTGAGCTGATAGGCCAGGTCCAAACTCGTTGTTGACCACTAAGACTAAAATAGTCTCCCAAAAAGTATGTTTCAAGTCCAGGAACGTAGGGAGTGAGTTATTCATGGCCTCATCTTTGCCCGGAACTCAACTCAGGATCTGTCTTGGCCTTTTTGCTAACGAGGTCCTTCTATCTACAACATCACACAATGACAATACAGGCATGCTTCGGGAGTGCTGTGGTCATCTTGGTTAGCGGAATAGGCATGGTATGTGATTGACACTTGATATTGATATGTCAGTCGGTGCAGTGCGCCTCTCTGGGGGCATGGTGGCGAAGGTCTCTAACAACTGGCTTGAATGCTGCCGGAGAGCTCAAGCGAAGCGAAGGCTTAGCGCCGGAAAAGCTGTGCCTTTGCGAGACGAGTACTTCGGCAAAGACCCAGGCCTCTCCGTCATCTCCTGACGAAGGCTGCTCGCTGCTGCATCCTGGCTCTGACTTGATTGGACATTTGGCCTTGAAACAAAGGAAGCCAATCCGGCCTAAGAAACTGGCCAGTCTGTATCAGTCACTGATGTCAGTTCACGTACGGAAACTGTCTTCAAGTGTGGCGCCGGTTCCTTTGGGCAATGCTTGTGGCCGCACCAACAACATCAATTCTAGCGGGCCATCAATGTGATGGTCCAAAGTCAGAGCAGCAAGAAGCGAGCGGCATTGGCAAAATCCTGTTCAAATTTAGGCCAGGAAACCTTACACAGAGTTACGCGAGCTTTCGCGAAAACAGCGGTAGCCTACGCTCTCAGCGCCGCTGCGACTGCGCGGCCAGGCGGGGCACTCCACTTTCATTCAGCAAGCTGACTTTGAACCCTGCTCAAACGGACGTTTCTCCAAATAGTGATCCCATAAAATGGTTGGTTTCCTGGTTTGGCTTTGACTACCAACCAAAAAGGCGCCGCCATTTTGGAGAAACCCCCAAATAGAAAGCAGCCCTTGCCAATTGCAACAACACCTTCCCTCCCGGCTGTGGAACATTCGAGATGCGTTTCTCCCTTCACGATTGCAAGGTGCGAAAGGAGCCTTTCGCCCTTCGGGCATCCCTCTCCCTAAGCATGTTGTGTGCTCTTTTATGATCCAGAACCAAAACCAAAGTTGGATTCAAAAGTTCGCCAAAGATAGATCCAAGACCAAAAGTGGCTCTTTTATAAGTTACCCTCCCGTGAATTCACATGGAACCTGACAGAGGGTTCCTTTACAGGAAACTGGTCTTCCGGAACCCCCAGAAACGTCAGGTTCCATGTTAATTGGTGGGAGGGTACTCCTTCTGCATCCAAAACCAAAGTTGGAACTCCGATTCTCCGATTCCGATTCTCGGCACGTCCTCGCCACAGCTGGCGCAGGCATTTAGCGCCGCGTTGTAGCTCACCTTTGTCGAATGCCCCCCCCCCCCCCCACCACAAAACGAGCAGAGCAGGTTGCTAGGATCCATCCACAAAGTGAACTCTAAGCCAGGGATACCAGCAGTTCTCGTCCGGCCATGCACACCTTCTAATCACTCTAAAGGCCAGTTCCCTGAAGGACAAAAACAAACTCCTGAAAATTCTTGCTCCTGGCCGTGGCCGCTGCGCTCACGCATCTGCGCCAATTCCCGATTCTGTTTTCGCTGGCCCAATCACATTGTTTGCCGTGACTGCGTAGTGAGCCGCATACAAGGCACTGATCCGAATGTGCGGTTGGCAGGATAGACATTCTAATGTGCGGGTGGCAGGATAGAGAGTATCCAATCCAGTGTCAGGCAGGATGCTCCCTTGGCGATCTGACGAAGAGCGCAGGTTCCCCAAACCAAGTTGGATCATAGTCGAATCTATAAGACTATGCGGGATCCGCTAACTATTTCACGTATTCACATATGCCAAAAAATGAGAAGCGGCCAGCATTACCACCATTCAGCGTTACAAGAAAGCTTGCTGTTTGCAGCTGTTTGCAAAATTGCATGGAAAAGATGTGACTCACGAAAACAAAGCCTTTGCACGATGCCCTTGCAAAATGCCCAAACTTGGAAAGCGATAGGTGGCTCACTGAAATGGAACGAATACACTTATGAACAATTATCACCGGCTCATGTGCATTTGTCACTACAGTCTATATTCCATACATATATAATATGCATCTATGGAAACAAACTGCAAACTGACAGGTGCGTTTTACATACATGTGCATGCATGTGTATATATATATATATGTACATATGTATGTATGTATGTATACATACATATATGTACATACATATGACATATTACATATTGCATATTACATATTAGATATTACATACTACATCATATCATAGTTTCTCTTTTTACACACATACTTACATATGCGAAGAGGCACCTCTATGATCTACAATGAAGTAATACTATAATATTATAATATTATAATATAATATAATATAGTATAAGGAAATAAAATAGGAATACCAGTAAAGCCGGCAAGCCGGCGGGCGGAAGCTTCAAAAATATAAAAACTATAGTTCTCTTTCTCTTTCTTTTCTTGACTCTTTTTCTCCGTCATTCTTCCTTTCTTCCTTTCTTTCCTTCCTTCCTCCCTTCTTTCCTTCTTTCTATCGGTCTTTTCTTTCTTTCTTTCGTTTGCTGGTCTATCTATCTTTCTCTACCTATCTATACCTAACTACCTGTCTATCTATCTCTCGTGTTATCTATCTATCTGCTTATCTCTCTCTATCTATCTTCTCTATCTATCTCTCTATCTCTCTATATATCTACGTATCTCTCTATCTCTCTATCTATCCATCTCTCTATATCCCTCCATCTCTGTCTCTCTCTTTCTCCATCTGTCTCTCTATCCCTCTTTCTTTCTATCTATCTCTCTATCTCTCTTTCTTTCTATCTGTTTGTCTCTCTATCTCTTTCTCTATCTCTTTGTATGTATCTATCTATCTATCTATCTATCTATCCATCTATCTCTCCATCTATCTCCCGCGTATCTATCTATCTATCTATCTATCTGTCTCTCTCTCTCTCTCTTTATCTATCTATCTCTCTATCTCTCTTTCTTTCTATCTGTTTGTCTCTCTATCTCTTTCTCTATCTCTTTCTATCTATCTATGTATCTATCTATCTCATTATCTCACGTGCATTTATCCATCTCTCTATCTCTCTATCTATCTATCCATCTGTATTTCTAATTATCTATAGATCTACCTATCTATCCATCTATCTATTTCTCCATCTATCTACCTATCTATGTATCTCTCTCTCTCTCTCTATCTCTCTCTCTATCCATCTATCTATCTTTCTCTCTCTCTATCTATCTATCTATCTCTCTATCTCTTTATCTTTCTCTCTCTCTCTCTGTTTATTTATCTATCTATCTTGCTCTCTCTCTCTCTCTCTCTCCATCTATCTATCTATCTATCTATCTATCTATCTCTTTCTCTATCTCTTTCTATCTTGACTTCGCGTACTACTTTCGTACTTAAAAGTTGCGATTTTTAAGCCCCACTGCGAAAGTGGACTTCACGTACTACTTTCGTACTTAAAAGTTGCGATTTTCAAGCCCCAACTCCGAAAGTGGACTTCACGTACTACTTTCGTACTTAAAAGTTGCGATTTTTGAGCCCCAGCTACGAAAGTGGACTTCGTGTACTACTTTCGTGCTTAAAAGTTGCAATTTTCAAGCCCGGCTGCGAAAGTGGACTTCGCGCACTACTTTCGTACTTAAAAGATACGATTTTCAAGCCCCAGCTGCGAAAGTTGACTTCGCTTACTACTTTCGCACTTAAAAGTTGCGATGTTCGAGCCCCGGCTGCGAAAGTTGACCTTGCAGCACTTGACCTTGCGAAAGTGCTGCACCTGCCACGAAATATGTACATGACCTTGTGAAAGTGCTGCGCCTGCCACGAAATATGCGCGTGACCTTGCGAAAGTGCTGCACCTGCCACGAAATAGGTACTTGACCCTGCGACAATGACGCCCCTGCCACGAAATATGTTCCTGACCTCGCGAAAATGCTGCCCCTGCCACGAAATCTGCGCGCGCCGCCTTGCGCGTCCGTGCCAATGGGATTTGCGATGCGTCCGTGCCAGAAGTAAGAAAATGCTGCGCCTGTCACAAAATCTGCACTTGACCTTGCGAAAGTGATGCACCTGCCACGAAATCTGTGCCCGACCTTGCCAAAATGCTGCGCCTGCAACGAAAATTGAACCTTGCGAAAGTGTGCGCGTCTGTGCCAATGGCCCGTCCCGAGCCCGTCCCGAGACCGTCCCGAGACCGTCTCCGTCAGACGCCGCGACCGGGGTAGCTGCTGGAGAAGCCAAAACCCGCAGAAGGTTGCACTTTTTGCAGATTTCTATTCCCCCGCCACACGTATACGCACGTTTTCTCGCATGCATTCATTCTTTCTTCATCTCATCTTTGCGCAGAGCTACCTTTCAATTAGTTTCGGTAACTCGGAAGTTTCCTTCTAAACTTGCTTTGATAATATAATAGCATTATATAATAATACAATATAGTAATATAATATGATATAAAATAATATAATATAATAATACAATAAAATCATACAATAATAATATTATATGATAATAAAATAATACAATAATCATACCAAAATACAAGAATCAAATAAACATATACTAATCATATAATAATATAGTAATAACTTAATAATATAATTTAATAACATAATATAATAGTCTTATAATAATATCATAATAATGTAAAAATATGTATGATATAATTTACTAGTATAACATAATAATATAATGATGATATAATAAGAGTAGTAATATAATAATATAAGACAATAATAATATAATAAAAAAATGATACAATACAATACAAAAATATAATAATATAATAACATAATGTAAAAATAGAATGGCAATAATATAATTAAAGAATATAATAATATTAGTAATATAATAAGATGAAAGTAATAAACCAATAATTATAAGTAAAATAATATAATAGGCAAGTAAAACAAATAATGGTAATATGATATTTTGATAAAACATAAAAGTGTACAAAAATATATTAACAAACTACAAGTTAATAATATAATAATATATTGTAAATTAATAATATACTTTAATAATAATATAATGTAACAATTAAATAATACAATAACTGTATAATAGTACAATAATGTAATAAAACGATGCAAGAATATAATATTAGTAATATGTTAATAAGAAAATGTATTAGTAAAACAATAAAACACATAATTGAAAAAATAATAATAAAACAAAACAATTGAACAATATAATAAAATAATAAAATAATAATAGTAAAACAATATTATAAAAACCAAACAAAAAAACAATAATCTAAAAAGAAAATACTAATACTATAGTAATAAACATTTAATAATAAACATACAATAATAATATAATAATATCATAATGATATAATAATATAATGACAATAAAACAAATATACAATAATGATATAATAGTATGAACGCATAATATAATAATATACTAGTAATACAACATTACACAGATATAACAGTATAATGAAAAAATAAAATACTAATGACATAGTCATAATCATATGATAGGCATACCATGAAATAATAATAATATGATAATAATAATACTAATAATGGTCATAACAATGGAAATGTCAGGAACATGTCAAATATCTGAAGTGTCTGAAATGTCTGAAATGTCTGAAGTATCTGAAATATCTGAAATATCTGAAACATCTGAAACATCTGAAAATGTCTGAAATATCTGAAATATCTGAAATATCTAAAATATCTGAAATATCTGAAATATCTGAAGTATCTGAAATGTCTGAAACGAAGGAAAGCTTCCAAGTAATAAATGTACATCATAAGTAATAAATGTACATCATAAAGGCCTTTCCATACATATATATATATATACATACACATACCCCAAACCACGTGCGCCCAGTCCAAAAGCCAGTGAAAACCCTCGCCGTGCCAACATCGAAGCGATTCGGGCCAAGAGAGCGGCCACGTCTGGAACTAGTTGGGAGAGCTCCATCTCCTATCGGTGAAATGGAGGCAGGGTGTTCCTCATGCAGGGTCAACTGTTTTTCCTTAAAGCAGACTTTAGTTCATTGGATGATTTGCCGGAAAGGACAACTTTTCGGTTTTGGCCTACCTTGGGTTTTGAATTCCCCTCAAATGGTGGGTTGCTGTTGGTTTCCGTGTGAAAAAGCAAAACACAACCATGTCTGAGTTGTTAAGTGAGTCTTTTGGGGACCGCCCCCCCCTTTTGCGTGGCAGGGAAGCAAAGAAAAGAAGCCGCTGCCACAGGGGCCGCTCAGTTTAAGACACAAATAGGCGACGGGCCCCTCAAGTCACGACTTTGGGTTTGCCGGTGGTACTAGGCACCCAAACCAAAGACCTTGCTGTGTCCCTTTAAAGCCAAGCAAAAAAAGAGTATCGACTCAAAACCGACAGACCCATTTCCCACGTCCGGTCCGACGGATCCAGTTCCGGGTCTTGGCCTGTGATTTGGGTTATGGTTTTGCATCCGACAACGAAACACACGGTGGATGTCCATGGGAAAAAATGAGTTGGCGGGCTTTTTTTTCCCCTCGTTTTCTTTGACTTTAAAGAGAAACCACTCCAAACAAAAACAGTGAAAGGAGGCAAACCACTGAAAGGTGTAGGGACCTGTTGACATCTGTGCAACAAGGATTTTAGAGGGGTCTCAGGTCGCTTGCGCCATCCTGCAGAACTTAGCTTGTTGGTTTAGGATAGGGTGGGTAAGTTCAGGGGCGTGGGCTTCGCGAGTTCAGGGTGGGTTTTGGGTTGGTTTTGGGTGAGCTTGTGAGCTTATGGGGTTTGGAGTGTGGGTCTAGATGTCGGTGGCAGGGTTGGTTCGTGGGGTCCAGATACGTCGATGTCCAATATCCTGCAAAATCCAAACTACTCCCAGCACAATCTAAACCCACCTAAAACACCCCCAAACCCGTTGAAACTGCTAAGCCCAAAGTGACCTGTTTGCTGGTTGCATCGCAGGTCTCGGGGCCAACTCGCTACAAGGCCTCAGCCAGAAGGAGTCGCACACTTTTGTCGGAGGATCATTGGTAGAAGTAAAATACGCAAAAGTCGACGAGTGAATTCCGGGCGGACCTGGTTTTATCGATGGGCAAACGCCTTTTGGAACTTTGACCAGTGAGCCAAAAAAACCGGCAGTTGAAAAATGTCAAAGTCGGCATAAAGTTCCGAGGGTTGGCGAGAGCAGCCCAAATGTTCTCACAAAGCCAACACGAGAAGCGTGCCTTCCACACCTCGCATCACCCATTGTTCGGAGAAAGCTGCAAAGAAAGGGGCGACTCAGACCCAACCCATCTCCAAGCAAACGAGCGTGATACACCCCCAAGCATTGCATCATTTCAGCCCTGTACGTCGGCCATAGTGCAATCCTCTGGATTTTTCAGAGGTGGAGCGCCACTTTTGGGCTTGACCTTCCGGCTCTGGAAAGCCGACTGTGCCGACTCGGGTCCTGCAGCACTTTCTGCGCAGCAGCCACATCCCCCGCCCTCAGCACAGAGCAAGTCAATGCCCAAGGGGTAGAGCTTTGTCGAGTAGGGTGTCTTTTTTGGGTTGGGCCCACTAAGATGGCTTTGGTTTCTTTTTGATTTCCAACAAGGGGTACCCTCAAAAAAGACACACCCATTAATCTTAGATGAACATCAAAAGAACGCTTCTGCTAGGTCACAGCTCCAACACTTGCACGCGCACAGTGACACAGAGATCGACCTGAGAAACTTCAAAGAAGTTCTACTCGATTTCACCTGACAAGTCAATGCTTGCCCACCTCGGGGAGATGAGGGCTTCCAGAATCAAGTGCCGCAAAGCCCTCCCAAAAAGTGGCTGACAGAGGTGTGAGCACTACTGTTCAAGTCTGGACTCGTCAGTGGCAATGCTGATCCTCAGAAGTATCTCACCAATCTAACAGCAGACGGCATCTGGCAACAAAATGGGGCACTGGGTTAAATACGGCACCCCTTTCGCCAACACAACAAGAAGCCCCTAAACATACGTGAAATCTTGCGGTTTGAGGTCACGAGCCATCAAAACTGCAACCCGTGGTTGCCTTGCAATGCTCGCAACGCTGCCAGCCAAAAACGACGACGCAGTGCTTCAGCGGGCGAAGCGGCTTTCTTTCCCAAGCCCTCAAACGTTTGCGGCACCCTTCACGAAGACAATCCTACGTGATGGGTTTTGTTGCCTCAACAATGCAAGCTAAGAACTGTCAACCATCTTGACTAAGCTGGGATCAGGATACATGCATGACCGGGTGGGCTAGGGTGGGACAAGAGAGAAAAAAACCCAAGATAGGGCAAATCAGGAACAGATGGGGCAAATGAACGTGCATACTCAAAAGGAATCCTATACATCGGCATGAGTTTTCTGACATGGGGGTGATGTCCTTTCTCAGCTAGGGTCTTCCAACCATAACACTCTCTCAAAAGGTTGTTTGTTTTGTGTTTAGGAACCATGAACCTGCTGTGTCTGTGTGCCTCTGCCTTTGTGGGTGTCAAGCCTCAGTGGTCTGCCCAAAACCACATAAACAATGAATGAACGCCCGGATCTCTGCACTGGATATGGCTGTCCCTTCACACCCAGTTTGGCTAGGTCTCAAGACACCCGGCCGGCCACACGCATCCAGCACCGTGTTGAAGCTAATGATGGTCCTGAGTCGAACGGCAGTGGATGTTTAACGGTTGGAACACCCCAGACAGCAGGTGGCTGCTTGTAAATGATGTCCAAGGAATCCAAATGCCCAGTTGCTCAACGGCCCCAGGAGGGTCCTTTAGAACAGACCTGGGAGGTATGTGGTAACACCGAAATGAGCTTCTGCTCCAAAAAACAGTCCATTAAGAATGCAGGCGCGTCATTTTCCTATTGAACCATGCAAAATCGTGGCTTTCATTTTGTTTGGTTCCCCTTCAAAAACACCCCTAAAACAAGTTCCCTCAACGAAAAGACACACCCATGTAGTGCCTGTTGAGGTGATGTACCTGGGATCTGTGACGAGTTGAGCACTCTCAGAGCAACCTGATCCATATTTCACTGGAAGCTGAGATCTAGCTTTCGCAGGGGTCCAGAAAGTGAGCATGTTTATTTTGAGGGGGGGCTTCTCAAATTACATTTTGGGATGGTCTCCCGCCTTTGCAATTGCATGTTTTGACCTGTTTGTTTTTCCCCCTTTTTTCTTCGTTTCGTTTTTGAAAATGACTCCTCGCACTTGCCAAGTACCAGTTCCGTATGCTTCTCGAGTGCCCTATTGCGTGTAAGTACTCTCCACAAATAAACGTGGAACCCGAAATGGTCCTCGGAAAGGAGATTCCTCTAAGGGTCGGTTTGGAGGGTCGGTTTGGTAAACTTAGGTTGCCATAAGTTGCCAAACAAACAATGTGTCGCTGACTTGCCTTTTCGAAACATAGCTCCAAGTTATCAAGGTGCTTGTTCCAGCTGTAGGCAGCACTACTAGAAAAACTTTTAGCAGTTTGGTGTTGTTCCTTCAGATTGCAGCTGTTTCCACGGAAGCAGGTGTATATATGCATCTTTGCGTTCTGATTCCACGCGCAGGCAACAATTTGCGCAAACAGTGCGCATCCAAGGGTGCTGCGCATACGTGTGTGTATACACACAAAAATTCATATATGCCATGCATATGTATATAGAGAGAGACAGAGAACAAAGTGACAAATTCATGTGTGTATATATATATATATACATATATATATATATATGTATGATGCTATATACTCATACATATTCAAATAAATATGTGTGCATATGTGTGTATATATATATATATATATATGTATGTATATATATACATATATATGTATGTATGTGCATGTTCCTTGTTAATTTTAGTCAAGCGCTCCAGCGGCCCCATGCGTCACCCCCCCCCCCCCCCCGCACTTCTCCGTTCTGCGAGCGGCGGTCTGAGCCCTGAGGGTTTGATCTCCTCGAGCCTCGGAGGCGAAATCGGGGGGAACGAGGAGACAACGAAATGCGGGCGTGCGTGTTTTGAGGGTGCCCTCTTGTTGGTTTCAAGGGAAATCATACATTTTTTTTTTTTTGGGGGGGGCCAAATTTGACACATATGGGTCTCAAAAGGTTTCGAAACATGCTATTTTTATTGTCACCGAATCGGTTGGGCCAAATCGGGCTCGACCAAATCGAAAAGAAAAAAAAAAACATGAAGCAACCATTATATAACCAATGCCCATGGCACTTGATCATCATTTAGAAGAGCAGAGATTGGCCAAATTTCACTTCGGGTTCTGATGTTCAGTTTAGAAGCCAAAGAGAGAAGCAAATAGCGGTTCCCAACTATTTAACTACTTTGGCAAGCCCAAACATGTTGTCCAACCATACTGGACTGGGTGCTAAATACTTGAGGGGCCTGGAAAAAGCTTGCCAAAAAAACACCCACTCTCCTTTGTTCCGATGGGAAAATGAAGCAAACAAAACGTGCTATTTCGCACCTTGGTCGAAATCCCCAGCCCCAGTTGCCACTCTTTTGCTTGGGCTGCAAAATATAAAAGGGCACCGGGTGCCTGGGAATTTGACACATGATCCTTCATTAAAACGTCTCGATTCTCTGAAAAATCTGCTTCCCAAAGCCTTTCGAATCATTCATCTAGCCTGGTCTCACCCCAAAAACATGTTGTTTTTTGTGCAAAACAAATATTTTCAAAAAAAAGAAGGGTTTTTTTGTTTTTGTGCAAAACAAAATCTTTCCACTAAGAGTCTTTGCTTCCCAAGAAGCTCCACTCAAGCAGTCTTCGCCACACATTAGCCAGTGCAAATCAGGCTTCCCCAATCTCAGCTCGTGGTACACGGCCCTCCCCCCGACCGCCTTTGCTGTTGGCGGGGAAGAGAGGAAGTTAGGCTGGTAATATTGTCCTTTGCTCTCCCATTCGCCTTGCCCAACATCAGCAGAGTCAAACTGGGTGTGTGGTTTCTGTCCGTGGTGTCGTTTTTGAGGTTTGTTTGAAACACTTCCTTGCGTTGCAAGCGCCCACTTACAAAGGCCCCGACCAAGATAATTGGAAAAAAAAGGGGTTCCCCCTGCAGTGCTTTTTGTTGGCCATACCTCGAAACCAAAAAGGAGACACCACTTTCGTAATACCCGTTTGAGTTACGGTCAATCACTTGTTTCTGTAAGGGACTGGCTAAGCCTCTTGGCTTTTCTGTAGATATGGCCATACAGGTTAAAAATGGGCCTTCCCAACCTACTTGAGGGTAAGAACCGAACCTAGCAAAATCGCCTTTGGGGGGTTTGGCCTGAGTATATCATAAGACCGGGTAGGAACCGAACCAATCCGGCCATGGGCTTCCATTGGAAAGGCCCGACTCGGGCGGCGCACAGCCGCTGCGCCGCCGAGTGGTTCGACGCCTGGCAGAAAGGCGCCGAAGCGAGCCGACCCAAGGAACACAGCCAGGATGAGCCGACCCCAAACGAATCAACCCCTGTTTGTTAACAGGGTCCCGGCTGTCCCGGTGTTTAGTGGTTTTGTTGTTTTGTTTCCCGTTTTTTTTTCCTTCTCACTTTTGGAGGGGAACACCCCCATACTGCGGATGGACAAAATCCATTTCGCACCACCTAAGAAACCCAGGAATGAGGATTCCCCTGTAAATACCAACAAGCAGTGGCTTTTCATGGTTTCAAGTGGTTCAGGATTTTGTCCACCCACAGTATGGGGTGTTCCCCTCCAAAAGTGACAAAAAAACTAAACACCGGGACACCCCCCGATTAACAAACAGGGGTTGATTAATCCAGGCTCAATACTGCGTGTCAAAGACTTTCAAGTGCCTCCAATTGTGAAGAACTCGACTTCTCGGCTACTAGGTACTCCCAAAAGTGCCCTGTTTGCAGCCATTTCCATTCTTAAGCGTGGGGATGACCTTGGTGTGAAGGTAGAATTGGTCCGACATTCATTGTGGGAACACTTCGGGGTGGACATGCCGAGATACTTTGGGTACACCTGAGCATGCCCAACCCAAGGTCGAAGCATATGACAGGATATATGTTGGTTGAGGGCAAACAGGTTATACCCGCTGTTGGGTTGCTTTCCGGGTTTGGCAATCGAGGCTGCCCATTTGGAGGCAACTGGGGTAAAGTGGGTTGCGCAACCCTTTTCATAGCGGACACAAGCTATTCCCGGGCAAAGCTCGAGTTCAATTGGTGGCTTCGTAGTCCTGGCAAATCGGAAACAAGGGTACCCTTTTCTTGTGGTTCAAAGGGGAAACAAACATAAAACCATTTTGCGGGTCCCTGACAAGTGCCTTCGGGGCACCCCCCCGACAAAAATGGTGTTTCTTTTTGGGTGTCCCTCAAAACAGGGGCACCAACTCCAAAAAAACAACAAAACAACGAGGAACCCGAAGACCGCTGTGACCCGCCCCCGCCGTTTTGTTCCCCCGCCGTTTTGTCACAGCGCCTTGGCGTAGGCGTTGATCACCGAGTTATAGCTCACAATGCTTGGGGCCACCTGGCATCATCGGTGTGGGTGAACGCGCGCGGCTCGGTTCTTTTCTGCGCCACCTACAGACCTGCAAAGGGTGAAGAGAAGGTTTCTGGTAAGCTAAAAAGAGAATGCTTTTTGTTTGCAGAAAAATGGGAAGTCTGGCGCATGGAGGACTGCTGAAAAAAAAGAGACCAAGGGTGTCACGCTCCTTCCGCAGACCGGCCGAAATCTGGCCATGACGTCTTTTTAGGACGTCATACCGCACGAAAGCGGTTTGGCAAGCTGCCGGAACATGTCCAAAAATTGGGAACCCTAAAAAAATCCGTGGTTTCAGTCTGGCTTGCCGAAAAAAACACCTCTAAGGGGGATCCCCAAGTCGGCAGAGAAGTTCGGCCGCAATTTGCCCCAGGGATCCTAACTTTCCATCCCCCCCCCCAGCTTCTTCGCAATGCGCTGCTTGCCAGGAAACCCGGCTCCCCTTCGCTCTGCAACTCATGGGCTCACATAGTTTCACCCCGAAATGGGCTCCAGTGTTGATCAAATTTGATCCGACTTGCCCCCCACCATTGCGCAACTTCAACATATCTTCCCTCCGATCCCAAGCCCGTTACCCAGAGCTCCAGGGCTCTGGGATACAAAATCAACAACAAAAAGTCAAGATCAGGATTCTTTAAACCTGTCCCCATTCCCCAAAGAGCTAAATTAGTCCTTCAATTCCACTAGGCGAGCCGAACCGAGCCGATTAAAAAAAAAAAAACGTGAAGCGCGCACAATGTTTTTCCTGCCCTTCGATTTGCCGTGGAATTGTTGGCACGGCCTGCGAAACCAGACACTGAAGCTCGCAAAAAGGCCAAGCGCTAGGTTCAAAACAGGTTGCTTGGCCGCGTTCACGTGAAACACGCCATCTGAAAGATTCTTCGGACTTTGGGTGGAACACGTTCTGGCTTTCTGAGGGCCGATGTCTGGTGGACTTGTGCGGCTCAGACCAGCTCGCAAGCGAGCCTCACGGCGCAAGCCAATGCGGGTTGAGCCAAGCGGGGCTGAATGCTCATTGGCAGCCCTTTGGGGGACAACAACAAAACCCTAGGGTGTTCCCCAATGAACATCCTAGCAGGGAGGAACAGTGCGGAAGGAGCCTTCGAGAAAGTGGCTTCCTAGACGGGTTCTCAGGACAATTCTGGGAAGGCCTTTTCTGAAGGACACAAAAGCCATCCCCGAAGATAGCTCCAGCTGCGTCAAAAAGCTTGCGAGGTGGGTGTGGCGGCGCTTTTTGGCTATTAGACACACAAGGGAACCATGCGCTGATACAACACAGGTACCTCTTGCGGCTCAGCACGAAACCCAACAAAAACACCACCAGAAAAATCCCCAAAGTTGGGGGATGCGCTCAGCGAGCATCTCTAGATGGCTACTGACTATTTCAACCCAAGGCTCCCCTTCCACCTTCACAAAACGTTTCGTTTGCGTGCCGCGCCCAAAAAGGGTGGTTGTTGTTTTGTTGTTTGCCTTCAAACTCACGGGTGGCAATTCCTGGTTTACTTAAACCTTTCAATGTCAAAATACAAGAGGTCGTCACACAAGGCTTGTCCCATTCAGTGCGCTGTTCCTGTTTCAGAGACTCGGACTGTTTCGGCTGAGGGACGGGAAACCAAAGTCCCCTTGAGACAAGAGACAAGCCAATCTGTCACAGGTTCCCACAGCCTGCGACCTTTTCACCGCCAGTCGCCTTCAAGGGCACTCACCCCGAGTCTCGCCATGAAAGAACAACTATCTCAAACCTGGAAATCGGAGCCCAAAAGCGGCGGTCCTTTCTGCTTCCCCAAAGAAAACCCCACAGAACTGCTCCCACGCGGCCCTTTCGCCAGGACTCGGTCAGGCGGGGCTGTCCTTCTTGCTCTCCAGCGCCTTGAAGCTCCCGAGCACCGGCAGGCAGGCGCCTCGGGGGCAAAAGGAAGCCCGTGCCAAGCTGACACGCGGCCACAAAATTCGGGGGATGTTGGGGATTTGGGGATTGGGGGGGGGGGTGGGGGGGGGAGGGGGAGGGGTTTGTGATTACCGATGCAGGTGATGCTATGGTTGCTCATTGCTGGCTGAAGCTAGTGATGCTACATGATCTGGTGACCAACAAACTCGGCGGACACACAAACACAGAGTCCACGCGGATGATGCGCTAAAAAACTGCCTCCTTTTCGGACAACGAATCCTCTTCCTTTACGCATGGGAACCCCTTGAGATGCACCAAAAGCCTTCCCGAGGCTCGGAGATCTACGCAAAGTAGATGTTTCTTCCGAAGGAACTCACAGGCAGGCAGCCCACCCAACCTGGCAGCGGACTTCCCGATATGGCTGGCAGGTCGTTCAACTTCATATGCTGACCATTCGACACAGCTTCAGCTGGCAAGTTGATACCAATTCGCGTGCTGCGTTGGAGAAAGCGATGAACCGCCTGGCCAGAACTTTATTCGGCCGCGGGGCTCAAGGTGAGCGCCAGGCAAAGCCCCCCCTGCGTAAAGTAGGACATGCGCGACAGGTCGAGGAACCAGGCCTGCAGAAAAATTCGGAGCAAGACCGCAGCTGACCCAAGCTGGAAAAATAGCTGGAGCGCAAAATGGGCCAAAGCCAATCCAACCTAGTGCCATCTATTTCCAAGCAAACCTAAAAAAGACATAATGACCCGGATTTCTAGGGGGTGATTCCAACCATTCTTTTCAATCATCGATTCTTCTCTGAAAAGCCGCTGTTTCCCCACGCCACTTGAAGGATCCGTGAAAAGAATGCACCTTGCCGCCCTTTGCCCCAGGCGGCAGGGTATTCAACACGTAAGTGGTTGGTACCGTCGTACCCATAGAAGCCATGGTAAGTGTCCTAGGCTGTATCTGAACCCTGCCTGGTTGATTCATAGGGGGGAAGCTTCCCTTGGACCACCGGAGGATTCATCAACCCTAGGCGGTATCCCTGGGGAATCAGAGAACTCAGGGCCTCCACCCAGAACAGGACGGGTGACGGGTTCATTCATCCAGGGTCAACATCGTCAAGTCGAGGATGGTCCTTGGGGCCTTTAGCCTTCGCCGGTGACATGTTGAGATCCCGAAGCTGGATCGACCATACACCAGCCACCAAACACAGCAAAAAGGAAAAAAAGACTCACCCATATGTACACAACAACAACAAAAAATGGACGACAATTGGATTGAGAATCTTCTATGATTCCAAGGTTGGAATAGTTCTAAGCACGGGGATGCGGCTAGCCTCAAGCTGCTCGCACCTTCCCCCGCAAAATGGCGGCAGGATGCATTCCGAGAGCTGGAGGGGGCTCAGTGTGAAGGACCCAAAAAGAACCAAGCGCAAGCCCCATCAACCAGCCCCGACTGACCAGTTTCAGCCAACAAAAACTCGTGTTCATCGTGTTCCATCTGAGGGCATCCGGGATCTCGCGGCCTTCACATGGCACCTCTACCAGCTGATTGGCTTGGACAATCTGTTGCACACCGAGCTGCTCTGGGTGCCCTATTTTGGGTTGACACACGTTGGAAACAACGAGCCGTCCCGTTTGGCCTCCTTTCAGGAAGACGAACAAAGCCCCGTTCCATCTGAGCGCCCAAAATCCAAACCGATTCCTGCGAAATGGCTCCGAAACGCTTGCACAAGCCAACTTTATCCCCATGCAGCCAGCTGAGAATGCCATGGCCCTCTTTGGGTTTTGGTTTGGGCTGGCTGTGTCGCCTTGTGGGCGGTGAAAGGCTTGGGCCCGCGCCAAGCCGGCGCCCAGGGACTGCAAGCCCTGAGTCAACGCCCGGCTTCGCGCCCCAAAAGGCCCCCCGGTTGGAAGAATGGCCCCATGGGGACAGCATCTTGGAGAAGGAAACTTGGGCAAAAAAAATGGCGTTTAGAGCGGGTTGTTTTTTGAAAGACGGAGAGTTAGTAACTCTTTTGAGTATGCTTCCTTGGTACTTTCAAAAAAGCAAAATACCTCGAGAAAACAAAAATCAGACACCAACTCAGCCAGCATGGATACATAGGGTCTGATTTGTTTGGTTCTTCTCGAGGTTTTTTGCACGTTTCCAACAAACAAACAAAATACAAAAAAGGGGGAACAAAAACGAAAAAACAACTAAAACAATGTCAGACCCTAACTCAGCCAGCATGGATACATAGGCTTTGACATTTTGTGTTTGTTTGGTTGTTGTTGGTGTTCTCGAGGTTTTTTGCACTTGTCAAAAACAAAGACCCTGTGTATCCATGTTGGCTGAGTTAGGGTCTGACATTGTGTTTCTTAGTTTTTTGGCTTTCTCGAGTTTGCTTGATTTTGAGGTTGGGGACAGCAAGAAGAAACAAATATCCGCAAGAAGGAAACATTTGCCATCGCGGCCTGGTCATTTCACATGCTAACCTTTTCAAATGAACTGAAAGAAGCAGCCAGCTAGTCTTTCCTTACCACATTATCCAGATTGTAGATAAAAATCATTAAACATCTAGATACTTGGAAAGGAAATCCCATCTAAATTATGATTCAAAACAACAACTGTAATTGATTCAGATAGAAGAAACTACCAGCTTGTCTGTCCTTGCTAAATTCTAGTTATGCAGATGCCAAATAAAAATCATCTTTGGAAAGAACTTATCATTCCTGTTTAGGATATACTTGAAAATAATCACAAATGTATAACTAAAGTCAACTTGAAAGCATATTTGGATAAGATCGCATTACACATCTAAAACTAACAGCTAAATTCAAGGTGTTAATTAACTTCTAGTTGGAATCCTGCTTGGAAGGGAGGTGCTGACTAAAGTGAAGTCTGATCGGAATCCAATTTGACTGTCAGTAAAGCCTCGCAATGTAAACCTTGCAAACAAATTGTAATGAAATCAGCTTTTCTCCATGGGTGTTTTTTTTCCATTTTTTCAAGCTTCTCTTTCCTTATTAGACTCCGAGTTAAAATCCTAAGGGAAACCTAGTTAACCTCTAATTCAACCTACTCTGTCAACTTGAACGCTAATCAAGATAGGAGTCAACATAAAGCGGTGCAAACTAAAACTTGTAAACCAATAGAACTGAAATTGCATTTCCTTTGAGTTTCTATCGGCTTGTCTCTCCGATTGATAGACAGGCAATTCAGAATAAACGATCAACGTGTCTTTCCATATAGGATTCTACTTAAATTATCATTCAGTTCTAATGCTAAACAGGAATTACAAGAAAGATGCTAAGAGAATTGCAGCTACACTGGAGACACTTTTGGTGACGGGCCTTTTCTTCAACACTGTCTGATAGTGCAGCTTGCAACTGACAAGCAATTGTGGGCCAATTGTCAGGGTCCAATTGTCTGATAAAGCCTGCTTGCAACAGGCAAGCAATTTTGGGCACAACATCCAAGGTCCACAGCACTAAAAGTGCATTGCCCGCATACTATTGAATCTCAATCTGCCTCAATGCCGTAATTTCACTTGTTGGGTTGAAATAGGTGCATTTTGTGGGTTTTAAAAACCCTGCCATGAGGGGATGCTCTCCTATATTAACCCACCTTGTTTGTTATGGTGGGATCTGAGCCCCAGGGCGAATGTTGACCCCAGGTTTCTAAGGATAGGTTACCCATCCGCCATACCGAACCCGCCAACGGCGAAACACATATACAAATGTCTGTGGGGAGTGGGAACTTAGCATTGATCTGATTCATATTTTCTGGTTAGTGGGGTTCGGACCACTCGGGCAACACCTCTCCAGTGATAGGATTTCTAAGAATAAGTTACTCATTGTCCATACCTAACCCGCAACGAAAAATGCAGCCCTGGGCGGGGGTTTAGATCGCTTTGGAGGGAACGTTCCCCCACCCCAATAGGACGGGCAGATTCTACTTTGATCCGGGCTTACCCCGTACCTGGAACTGGCTTCCATTTAAGACCGGTGCCATGTTGAACCGGCAACCTGCGAAGAAATTCCCGTATCCCATCACGAAAATCCGAGGCCACAGATTTCCAGACCCGGAAACAAGGGTCGGTAAGGGAAACCAAACAGATGAGCCCTTTTGGAGTGCTCCAAAACGCATGTTCGCGCGGCATGGAGCCAGAACCAGGGGCTCAAGCAAATCACTGGGGTGATTGACCTGCGATACACAAACATCAATATATATATATATATACACATACATATTGACTCGTCCAAGTTTAGTCTGCCCAAAACTACGCATGTGTTTGTTTGGACCAAACAAAAACACTGAAAAGATGGGTCGAACCATGAGATGGGTACCTCAAA
>CAUJNA010003238.1:562097-589597 GCA_963377175.1 Effrenium voratum
TCAACATCCGGTCACATGTAAAATATTGGCTCACGCCATTTGGCACTGAGCGGCGGGTCCAGCGCATCCAGCTCGCAGCTGCTGCCTCCACAAGGCGTCGCTCAACCGAAGGCTTCAGGGCCGAAGGTGGCGCAGACCGCTGGCTTTGGGTCCGCGTCTTTGGGGGCCCCCAACCCCCGATTCATAAACTGGGGTTGAAGAAAATGGGGTCAACATACCCGAAAAGGTTGGCTTCCCGTGTTGAGAGCAAAACCACCCATATAGAGGTCCAAACAAGAAACACCCAGATGCCTTTGCTGAGGTGGCCAAACAAAGGCAAAGGAAAAGCCGAAATTGGCTTTTCGGGGTACCTTAAGACACCAAATGTGCAGCTCAAAGCGGCTTCCCAAACTAACCAATGGAGGAAAAGAGTTTCGAGCCTCAGCTTCCTCTAGTAATGATGGTGCTTTCAGCTTCATCTAGCAATGATGGTGGTTTCAGCTTCTAGAAATGATGGTGGTTTCAGCTTCCTCTAGTAATGATGGTGGTTTCAGCTTCCTCTAGAAGGCAAGAGAATGCTCCTAGAGAAAGGGAAATATATATATAAAAATAACATATGGAACATAACTAGAGTTCTTCAAAGGGTCCGTTTTGTCACATCCAGGCTACGCTTGTAGCGATCCATGTAAAGGATTTATCAACGGGAAACCTTCCCAAAGGAGGAAAGCCTTGATAATGAAGACTACGGAGGAGTAAGGTAGACTCCTCAAGAGGTCCGCTAGGCGAAGGTAGAGTAAGGTGTAGAACACATAGATGAACAAACGTTTTTTGGGAAGTCCGTAAACGTAAGACATGGATGAGCAAACGTTTTCTGGAAATCTGTAAACGTAAGAAATGTGTTCGATGGCAAGATCAACAACAATCAAGGCTTGAAGGCTGCTCCCAAACGTACCGGCTGATCGCTTCTGGGTCAGCTGCGTGGTAGCGCTTTAAAGCAATGGTCTGGGAGTGACCGCGGTAATGGTCCAGCATGTCCCGAGAAACTCTGCTGCCATCCGCCGCCTTGACTTCACTGGACTTCTCCAACAACTCCTTCTCCACCTGTGTCCGGATGGCGTTGCACGACACGCCGGACACCTTGTTCATGGCCCCTCGAAGGTTGTCCTTCGAGAAATACTGGAAGAGCGCCACTTCGGGCAACCCTTCCGCCGTAGTTGCCGGTCCACCTTTGATCTGTGGACCGTCTGGCAACTTGAAGTACTGCTTGAGTACTGGGATATCTTGCTCTCACGAAGTAAGCCCTTGACATCTTCCTTTTCTTGACCGGCGCCGTCTTCGTGGCCTGAGCGGAGTAGCAAAAATGCCCGAAAAGAAGTTGAAGAAGTGCAACCCCCACTCAAGAGAAAGAGTCGTGGTTGACCAAGTCACACTTTACTCTAGAGTAACATTTGAGATGATTCAACCGACACCTTGCTCTAGAGAAAGTTTTGCCCTTGCCTCAGCTCCCACACAAACAAACACCGCGACTTCGTCCTGGTCCCGGATAAAGATATTCCTTTCCAGGATGAGCGAGTGCCATGCCTGGTTCCGCTCCAAAGTGATGAACGTGTACCAGAAACACAGCCAGGCCGAGCCGTAGAGCCGATTCTCCTCAGGCGCGTCAGCGTCCAAAGCTGCAATCTTGGCCCGCAGCTTGCGCTGCTTCTGTTCGTGAAACCAGACAGCGCCTCTGACCTCTTTGCCCTTGCTGGTCCTCTTGCGGGCCTCAGCGTTGCCGGTGGCTTTCAAATGGGAGAGGAAGCTGTTCCTACTCTGTGCGCGCTTCTTGGATGTCTCCTTGCCCACAAGGGGTTCAGTGCTCAGCACGCACCACGGTACTGAGCCCGCGTGTCTGAAGGCGAATCGTTTTGCTGTCAAAGGTGGTGCACGGCAGGTTCTGGTATCGTCATCCCCCATCCACCGGAAATATGCCGCTTCTCACGGAAACAGTCCTCCAGCTTAAGGGCGCAATCAAGCCCTCACGGACCAGGAAACCGTGACTTCGCCACTGATGGCGCCTCTGGAGGAAGCGGGGCGCTTTGGGTCACCCTCCGCAGGCGTGGTGCAAAGGAGCCGCTCGAACCGCTCCTTCTCACCATCCTTTCAAATTGGAGTTTGTTTTGTATTTGATCCTTACTCGGTGCTGAAAACAAGGACTAGAGCAAGGTTTCTAATTAATGAAATTCCACACCTTAAACTACACGATCCTGACCCCTGCTCTATTACGCATGAAAACCTTCACAAAGCCAATGGAGCAAGGTGTGGGGACCAAAGCGTGGAGGAGTAAGGTGTCGGAGACGCGTCAGTACAGGAGCAAGGTTCACAAGCTGAAAAGAAGACTTAGGAACGCCTTGTCACAGAAGCCCTGGAAGAGAAAGACTTGTCAAAAGGAACGCCCTGTAAGAGAAAGTCTTTTGAAAACGAACTCAAGGACGAGATCATATGCGCACTGGTTGCGCTCCAACGCGAGCATCACAAAATGGAAGCAGAGCCAGGCTGCGCGGAGGCGGGCCGCCAGGTACGACATATACAGCCAATTCTATTGGGGCGTCTGGCTTGGCCTCCATCGCCCTGATCGATGGCCCTCCGGTCTTTCCTGGGCGGTCCGCTTCTTTGCCTCGGCGTTTCCCGCTGCCTTCAAGTGGTCGAGAGCGGCGGCCATCTTCTTGCGACGGTGCTCCTTGGGCCTCTTCACCAGCACACATTGCACCAACGTGCCCCAATCTTGCTGATGTATAGCAGTTGCTTTGGTTGCTCTTGGGGTTGGCTTAGTTTTGTCGTTTTGTGGTTGTCAGGACGGGCGGGTCAGCCTGTTAAAATCGAAACCGCAATGACGACAATGACATTGAGTTCCTCCTTGTCATGGATGTTCTTCATACTCACGTTTGATCGGGGTTGGCTGAGTTTTGTCGTTTTGTGGTTGTCAGTACGGGCGGGTCAGCCTGTTAAAATCAAAACCCCAAAGATGACAATGACATTGAGTTCCTCCTTGTCATGGATGTTCTTCATACTCACGTATAATCGTGGGGTTGGCTTAGTTTTGTCGTTTTGTGGTTGTCAGTACGGGCGGGTCTGCCTGTTAAAATCAAAACCGCAATGACAATGACATTGAGTTCCTCCTTGTCAAGGATGTTCTTAGGTCTTCATACTCACGTATACTGTACTGATATTGACACTTTTCGCGTTGGCTTTGTGCTGTCATCAGCAGGAGCAGCTCAGGCTTTAGGAAAAATACGGTTTAATAAGGCTTGAATTTGGTCATCGCATGACCTTCATACTGATGCATCTTGAACACTTAACATTACCTTTCAACAGTTTTCCAACAATCATTGTCATTAAGTGCAGTCAAACGTTAAATAAAATGGGGGGAAATTACCTAAAACATGCAGGGGCGTTAATTGGTTAAGATGCCATCGAGCCCATGGCCTTCAACCCGCCCAAGCCGCCGCCGCGTCCCCTTTTTTCGCGCGACGCCTGAAGGTTGACAAGGCGAGCCATCTAATTATTTGCCAGGCTTTGTGCTAGACATGAGCTGCTGCCGGTAATACTCAGCCCTCATCTTGTCTGAAGACCAGTGTTTGCCTTGGTTGTTTTTCTGAAACTGGTTCCAGCGCGACAGCGGCTTTCCGCCACGACGCTCACTGTCACGTCTCTTCTGGTCGTTCTTGTTCTCTTGGATGAACGCGCTTGTCGCGGACCGCGTTGAAGGCCCAGTGATCTCGCCGCAGCATTGGCACCTGCTGTCCTGGGTGGCAGAGTCTCAGGTTAGCGGGCGGACTTGGGCCAACCTTACACCTGCCTAAGCCCACTCGTGACCTTACTTCGTGGCATTTCGTGGCCAAGCAAGTCAATGTCAACCCAAATTGCAACATAGGCGCAAATGCACATAACAGCTGGGACGTTACTCGAAAGACCCTTGAATGACAATTTTCAGGCTCAATGCTTGGCGTTTGAGGATGAAATCTTGAGGGCCTTCCAAACGCAAAGAGGCAACACGCCCAACTCTCAGCTGAGCTGGGCGGCCTTAGCCACCACCCACCTAAAAGAAACCGGTTCTTTGACAAAGCGTCTGCTGGGGGTGTCAACGGCGGTGCTGGTAGGCTGCTGATCATGTCGCCAGCCTTCTGCAGCAGGCATCGCAACAGCCATTTCAAGACTTCATAGATGACAATGCCGATTGCAATCTCAAGCACCAACGGCCACCATGGCTCTGCCTGCCCGTCCATTGAGCTGGTCCCTGCTCGAGACCCAACTGCTGCGGGCAGCGACGCTGCGGTCATTGCCAATTCGAACGCGAATGTCGACGGGCCTTTCCGAAATTAGCCTTGGTTGACCGCAGCGCAGCCGACGAATCTATGCGAAAATAGACTAAAGCTTTAAGCCACCGCCGATGAGCCCCGTTAAGACAACACGATTGATCGGAAGCCCCTTTGTGAAATGAAACACTTGCAGAACAAATTGACAACTTTTCATGTCTTTCCTGTCCCGCAGCCTTGCCGGGATCATCCTACTGTCGCCTTCATCGCCTCGCGCTTGCACGCCCCAGCACCCCGGGGGCGTTGCGTTGCTGCCACACTACTGCTGGGTGACCCGGCGCAGGGGGATTCCTCAAAAATGTTTTCCATGGGGAAAAAGTGCTTCGCCATACTTAAATGGAAACAACAAATGAGTTTAAAGCAAGTAGGGTCCAATGATGCCCATGCCAGGTTGTTCAACCAAAGACGTTAAATTAAACACATAATACTAACGCCTGCTGAACGGCAATTGTCAGCTCCAGAACGCCTCAAGCAACTTACGAAATAAAGGCCAAGTCCCGTTGACTGACACTGACTCGTCCAAAAATAAGGCAGCGGGGCTCTGCGGCCCTGAGTCGCCCGACTGCAACCGGGCGACTCAGTGCCACTGAGCCCCAGTGACTGTAAGTGACCCATCTTCAGCTCCAAGCCAACTTGACTTCATTGATTGACAATTGAAGTCAACACTGAGGGGCGGCAAGTCATCGGAAGTCCTGAATCACCCGACCTGCATCGGGCGACTCAGGGCCACCGAGTTTAACTCCGTTGATAGTCTTATAGTTGAAGATCGGAAGCAAATGAATGACATGAGCAACACACATCGTCAGTTCAACAAACATGCCTGGAAGCAGCGTGTTTCACCAAGCCCTGAGTTGCACGGCAGTCCGTCGAACGACTCGCAAGCTGGCAGCCGCTCCGGTTTTGCGCGCTGCTGTGGCACGGTCCATGTCACTGCCTTCCCAAAACGATGGCTTGATTTTTGCCTTCGTGCTCGCCTTTTAAGTGCTTCACCCTCAGAATGAGGACCTTGTCATCGCCCGCAACAGCAGCATTGACAATGAACATTTCCACCTTGTAAGTCTCCACCTCGTGGTAGCTGAATATTGCTGCCGCTGGCCAGAAGCAAAGGAAGATGCGCGCCCACTCGGCCAAGGCTGCGGACTCAGTGTTCGGCTCGATCGCCTCCATGTCAATGTCCTTGGTTGCACGAGAGCGGATCGCAGACCAACACCTTTATTTTAAACTGACGGCATCCTAAGTCTGAGACAAACAATTTAATGTCGCCAAGTTTCCTCTGGAAGCTCAAACTGGGTCTCCGCTGCGGCGCAGACTTCGCCTTTCCAAATGGTCGTCAACGGGTATCTGAGTCTCCCCGCCAGTGGAGACAACGACATTGCTTCGTGATTCTGAGTGGGGGCAAGCTGTTACAAAGGTTAGATTCTCAACACTTCGAGCTTGAAAAGGAACCTATAATAATTTGCGTAAAACTATTTTCACAGGGCCGTATTGGCTTAGACGATGGTCGGTAGCGCCCTGGTCTTTGCTAAGAGCCCGCAAAGTCGCGCAAATGACACGGCGGATTCAAAGCGACAATGCTAATAGGCGCCGGAGGGGCAAGCAAGTCCACAAGCTCATTGGACAAATCCAAGCTAGACATCGCGCGTTTTCGGCCAAGCGACATGGTGCGGGTCATCCCTTGCCAGAGCAGCCGCCTACTGAATTTAGTATTTCAAATTACATCATTGGGCGGCGTGCGGCATCATCGCCACAGAGCGCCTTGTTCATGTCCGGGTGAAACCAAACCGTACACTGCATCTGGCAAATGGCCTTTCACCTTGGCGGAATCAGCCCAAATGTCATGTGGAAGCTTACTGATGAGCTGGGAGGCCAGCATCGCCCGAGGAAGCATCCGCTGCAAAATGCTCAGCGACATTCCGTCGCCAATGGTCGCGCCCATTTGTCTGGCAGGAAACGACTGCAGGACCTCATCCACCAGCACTTTTGGCCATTTCTGCAGCGCAGCCATTTCCCAGATGTTCATCCATCGATTCAGCGTCACTAGGAAATGTCCATTTGACGATGCCCTGGACTTTGTCAAGCATGGGCTGCACTCCAGCATGACACACCGAAACATTTCTGTGGCCCCACCGTCGCACACGATCTGCCTCTTCACATCCCAGCCCTTCGCTTCAGCAAATGCCTTGGCAGCTTTGATGTTCTTCAGGGCCAAGTCTGTGACATCCCGCTTCTGCTGCACGTTGTTGATGATGAAGCGGCTGAGCGAAGGGCAAGTGATAGGATCAGGAAAGACATGCCGCATCTCCTCTTTCACTGCCCATGCCTTTGAGACGGCCACGAGGTACAGCCTTGGCCTGCTGTGCGGGATTCCCCCATGGACCTTCGTGTCGAGGACCTGGGCCCGTACGGAGTAATTGCAGAGGCGCAGAATCTTCACCACCGCATCCAGCACCGCTTTGCATTTCGGGCCGCTAAGCCCCCGCACATTTTCAAACACTGCGAGCCGTGGCCTCTTTTCCACGACGTAATCGAGGCTGTGTATCAAAACGCAGCCCCGAACATCTCCTAGCGACTGCCGGCGACCAGCGCTTGAAAATGCTGGGCAAGGAGCTCCGCTGACGTAAAGGTCACAGGCCGGAGCGCTGGAGTTGTCCCGCGAGGTGATGTCATCGTACACCTTTTCCTGAATTTCGAACTTGCTATTGGATTTAAGCAAGCAGAAAACACAAAAACTTTCGTCTAAATCTAAATGAGATGAGGAACTGGCGTATCTCCAAAATGCGCGTGCATCTGCAAGGCCATTTTCCTCCTGGCGGGGTCGATGTCCTTGGCTCAAGGTTCCAGCCCAGCAACAATTTTGACAAAACGGAGTGCCGCAATGCAAGCAGGCGGCCGAAATGAAAGCAGTGCTCACCCGAATTGACTGGCCGAAGGCCAGCTTCAAGCTGACAAAGTCGGAGGACAAACCCGAGCAGTCAGACCCAAGTCGGACCACAGACGGAGCCGCAGCCCTTTCTCCAGGTCCAGTTTCGCGGCCAAGGCGACTGTTTGCGGCTTTCTTCTCAAGCTGCTCAATCAGGGCTTCAGCAAACTTCCTTAGCTCGCAAAAACGCAGCTCGTTCAGTCAAGCCTTGACAGGCATCACTGCTGACAGACTCTGATTGAAAGCAAGGATCCTTTGGTCACTGTTCGTAAGGTCGCCGGCTGGCCGCTTCTTCGAAGTCTTGGCAGCTGCTTGCGTAGGCGTTGCTTCCTTGGTTTTCGTCTTGGTCTTAGCCGTCTTCAAGACCTTCTTGGCGTCGCCTTTGTGCCCGCATGCCTTCTGGTCTTTGTGCCTCTTTCTGCCGTTCTTCTCTTTCGCGGGCTCTGAAGCCATGGCAAAATCGAGGTCCATCTTGCCTACTATTGATTGACATGCCGCTTCTCTTGAGCATGTACTGATCTGCAACAATTTTCAGAACAAGCCGCCCGGCAAGAAAGACAAAACATGAGCAATGACAATGACGAGGCACTCGCAGGGGGGATTAAATGTCCTCGTCACCACTCAGTTGCGGAAACCTAAGCCTAGGCGCTGCAGTCACATTATTTTACACCGCTCTGAAGTTTGTGTCGCTCGTCATTGTGATTCAGATTGAAGGTCAATCCAGTCACTCAAAGCCCTAATAAGGTGTCCTTTCGCCCAGTCTTCAGCTCAGCAGCTTCCAATTTACATTGATGCCTCTGCTTAATATTAACTTGAGCAAAGCCAGCAGTAAGTTTCAATAGTTCAAAACACCGACGCCGTCCCCTAGCCGGGCCTCGCAGGGACACAAGACCCTAGTAAGGCCCGGCGCAAGGACGGTGTTTCACCCACGACGTTGCGCCGCCGAAGAAAACATATTTGATAGTTGATCCGCCGCGGAAGTCTGGGCCTAAGCGTCTTGAACAAAAAGCAGCCAGGATTGCTGCGGCCTAGCCTAGTATGCTCACTGACTGGCCGAGTCTGATTCAGAATCGTCAATCAGCTGGGAGGCCGGCGGCGCGTTGCCAGTCGGTTTTTCCTTCTTCTGCTTCTTCTCCGCCTTCCCCGTCTTCTTATTCGTCGTCTTTGGCTTCTTAGGCTCCGGCTCAGGCGCCGGATCTCCGGGGGCGGGCGTCGGCCGCTTTGGCGTCTTCTTGCCCTTTTCGGCTTCCGCATCCTTCTTGCCAGCTGCCGCCCACTCAGGCGCGTAGAACGTAGACCCTTCTGTCTGCATCTGTTGCTTGACAAACTTGACCAGCTCACTCTGGAGAAGCGAAGCGTGAGTCTCTGTCATGGTCAGGGCCATGTAAGGAATCCTCCGCAGCAAGGCCGCCTTGGCCAGATCTCCTGCGCCTGGCGTGCAATCCAGCACGCCTGTGAGCTCGTACGCGGCCAGGGCGTCTGAGTACAGCGTCACCGGCAAGTGGTTGAAGAAGGCAGGCTCATAAGAGTCACCGTCTCGCTGCTGTTCTTCATTCTCCTTTGGGTCCTCGGCAGAATCTGCGCCCATCATCTTGTCTCCGTACATCTCTTTCCTGACAAATCGGGCGACGCATATGATTGAGGCCCCCAAACATGCTACTATTTAAAGGCACGATTAAATTTGAGTCGGGCTGCTTATTGGTCACAGTTAAAGTCCACTCATCCGAAGCGCTGCCCAAACCAATCCAGCCGATGCAATTCCCTCGGTTGGAGCCGGGGAATTTGGCGTGTTTGCGTTCTGGCAGCCAAGTGGACATGGGCTCGGTGCTGATCACGTGCCAGCGCTGAATCTGGTTGATCATGCCGCGGTTCAGTTTCTTCTTTCCTTCCATTGACTCCTCGACAGGATTGAAAGACAAGTAAAACCGATGAAAGCGAAGACCAAAGCTTTCAAATTTGACGAATTTATAAGTACACAATCGAATTTTGAAACGGACATCGTCGTCCTGGCTGAGGCACAGCGTGATCTCCGTGTGCTCCAGGTAGTGCGCCAAGGCCCCCTTGCCATCCTTCGACTTGAACGGCGCCAAGAGGCTCTCCAGCACGTTCCGCCCAGCATCGTTCAAGAAAATGAAGTCTCCGTCAATTGGACGGTCGAAGTGATCCTCTGCCACCTTCTTGTTCGCCAGGCCGCCGCGGCCCTTGATGCTGCCGTGGATCAACTTTTTCATGAGGGCTGGGCTCAGTGGCGGAAACCTTCGGTCAGGCCTTTTGGCGGCCTCTGCAAACAGGTTGGCGTCAAAGTGGATCATGACACCGCTCTTGCCCTGCACGCCGCGGAGGTCGCCATTCAGGCCGCTATCCCCTACGGCCCGGGCAACGGCAGACTGGGTTGGAGGCTCGGCCCGCAACGACACATAGATCGCAACCTGTTGCGCTGCCGTCGCTGTCCAATGCCTTCGTTGACTGCTCATGCATTGCCGCAACAATGGCGCACGCTCGCACGAGCAAAGCAACGTCAAATTCAATTCTCTCCAAGGCACTCAGCCGAGCCCTTGGGGTACTTTGAAGGCTGCGGAGCCACGCTGCCCTGTGCGATCTTCGTGCACTCGTCCTGCTCGTCCTGCTCCTCCTCGGCCGCCTTGTAGAGCGCTTTCTCTGCAGCTAGTTCATTGTCTTTTGCTGCCACGCAAGCCTTCCATCGTAGACTGAACGTCTCGATCTCGAGCAGCTCAAGCGGGTTGGCTCCCTTTCCTTTCTTCAGAAGAGCAATCAAGGGGCCGTTGAGCGTCGTCGTGTACAGGATGTCCTTCGCGCCAAGGGGGCCATTGCCAATAATGCTTTTAAGATTGCATTGCCCCCCCCACCTCGATCAACCTCAGCACAAGCATGCTGGAGCGCTTCAACGAAGACATCCATTGAACTTCAGATGGACCTTCAAGGTTAGCAGCGGTCACGTATTTCCGGTAGCTGCAAATCGTCATGATCTTCGAGTGGATCTTGGCAAGGTCCTGAGTGTCGAACTGGCTGCGTGGCATCTCCACCTGAGTCCATCAATGCAATGCCTAACACCACGCATTTTTTCAGAAGCCTAGCAGCCATTGAACACAATAAACTTGAACCACAGATCCATGTTGATAAGTTAGTTTACTTGCCAAGACTGAAGAGGGCCGTGTTCAACAAGTGTTTGTTGATGGACAACTCGCTCTCAGGCCACTTTTCTCTTGCCTGCAAAAAGTGATGCGCCACAGTTCGCTTCAGCTTCAACAGCTCGACCAGCGATGCGGCTGTGGGCGTCCCAGCGAGGTAGGTCTTGGTGATGGTCTCGCGCTCAAGCGCTCCTCCCTCCACCATGTCGCAAATCACTTTCAGAATCCATTGCCTCAATAGATGGTCGCAAAGCAAAAATAAAAGCAATTGCGCAGATTCAGAAAGTCCGATGGCAGCGCTGTTCCCCGGCCTGGTCTCCATGTTCTCGCTTTTTTCAATCAGCACCCGAAGTTTCTGAAGGGAGTTCAACGGCGACTCCAAGCCATACTTGCTCTCCAACTTGTCCAGCACCTCGTTGCAGGTTGTGTCCACGAGCAACTTCTCATAGACGAACAGGCAGTCCTTCACGAATCCATCCGCCATGTCGCCTTTCACGGAGGATTTCGCCATGAGGTGGGCCTTGGACCGGAAGATGTCTTGCACCTCCTTAACTCCAAGTCTCTCGCCAGCCTCGGACTCCTTCTTGTTTTTGAAGGCAGTCACCTCAAAAGCGAGTTGTCGAGCGCTTCTCTTGAGGGAGTCGTAAGTCTGCACCACTTGCTGCCTCCGGTGGAAGCTGTGCCAGTACAAGCTGTCTCCCCCGCCCACCACTGTGAACACTGCCGGCGCCGACAAAAAGACCCGGCGCCAGGCAGCAAGCTTCTCATCAGGCGCCTTAGCAGCTTCAACATCAGTCACTGAATGCGTCCGAAGACTACAAACAAAATTACCCTCTAAGTAGCTATTAAATCCCTGTCAGTCAGTAAACGTGTCTGAAAACCGCGAAACTCTCGTCGCTAGCTAATTTCCGAACACCTGCCTGGTCTTTGATGACATCCGCTAAGGTGAACAGCAAGGCGTGCTGCATTTCCTCCGGGCTCACAGCCTTCCACTTCCCCTTGCTATCCAGCATGTCCTGGTCCGGGCTGTCGACCGCGACTGTGAAGTTCTCTGTCAAGTGCTTGGCATCCCCGGCGGGACAAGCAAATTGCCCGAGTTCCCGGACCCTCTCCACACTGAGCGGTACTGTGGGCGTTGTGGACCCAAATGGGTCAATCCACATCAAGTTGATCGCGGCCCTGTAGCATCCTTCCTTCGTCAATGCTGCCTTGCACTCCCGTGGGTCGAAGACTGCCTGGCAGATTGACCAGTGTAATTCAAGCTGAAAAACAACTATTCGCTCTACCAGAAATGTCTCGTTGTTTTAGACAAGTGGTACGTTTGCAGCAATTCAGTGTTTTGGCACGAACTGCCCGCAGACACCTTGCGCATGCAGGAAATGCACTGGTTTTGCATTATGAGTTGAGGCAACTTGTTTGTATTTGCGGGCGTTTGTGTTGTTTTTTGCACTCGTTGTTGGTTGCCCAGAAGTGGTGTCAAACTGGTGTAATCCGCACAATGGGAGCAACACGGTCAAACTCTGTCAAACTGACCATTGCAGCATGCAAAGGAGTGGATTGCAAGGACAGGAGTCAAACATAACAAGTCTCCACCCAAGACGACAATTTGAAGGATGGCGATCTTTTTGAAACTGCTGAGTTACCAGTTAAACATCCGAAAACTAGTCCTTCAATTTAATTGTCGTCATGTATGCTGTTTGTTTCGCGGTAAAATTGGTAAGTAGAAAGGCCGGAGCACAGATACGGAGTAGTACTAGTGTCGAATGAAGATGCAGGCTAGGTTTAATCCGCCAATGCACTAAAACCTTCCCGCCTGAACTCCTGACTGGTCTTCTCCCGGCTTGGTGTTGATCGGCAGCGGCGCAGCGGTCGTCTGAAGGTCAACGAAGGTGGGGCACTGAAGGATCACGTTGACGGCGTCGATGAGCGCTTCGTAGTACTGGGTGTTGTTCTGAGGCGCCGTTTCCGGAGCATCGATAGCCGCCGCCGCCGACTGTGGCTGGTTCTTCTTGACCTGGCTCTTCACCATCTTTGCTTCCTTCAGAGCCTGACGAAAGGCAAGACAGACTGCATTTTCTGATGGATTTGCACATGAAAACGACAGGGCTTCAAAAAACATCATGGTTTGGCGTTGACAGCTCCTTCGACTTGGTCGCCGCGGCTTCTGAAGCTGCCTTCTGAGCGTCCTCGTCTGAATCGCCAGCAGTCTTGCGCTCCGCGTAGACCCTTTTCTCCTCTTCCTCGACTGACTTCTGCTCAGCCTTGTTCAGCTTCCATTTGCTGAAATGCTCCGGCATTGTGCCAGAGGCCGACAGCCGACTGAGCCCAACCTGCGGGAATATGAACCTGTTTTTGCCACGCTGCTGCAAACCTTTGAGCTAATGCTTGGCCTCAATGACTGCTCAGCCGCCTGACAATGTCAATCAAATTTCTTAGATTGGCGCCTAGCTTCAAACATTGACGACTGACAGACTAGTGACTAGCCAACTTCAGCTCACAGCCGCCCAAGCATAATTTGTTCACTGGCAGGTCAGTCGCTCAGTGCTGTCAGCGGCCCGGCGGCGGTCAGAAGAAGACCTCAGGTGCTGCCTTCAAAGGCAGGCTCGTCCTCAGGCTGGTCAGGCCAGGTCCACTGAGCAGGTCGTCACCGCCTTGGCTGCCAAAAAGTAAAACACATCTTGCCACTGGGAGCGTTCCCTGGCGAGGGGTACCCCCCCCGTCGGGGGGGGGCTCTCGCCAACCGAACCTAGGTTCGTCTGGCGAGGGCCACCCCCCCCCGTTACAAGCGTGTGGCGAGAGCTACCCCCCTGCGTCACTGTACGTAACGGAGGGGGTAGCCCTCGCCAGACGAACCTAGGTTCGGTTGGCGAGAGCCCCCCCCCGACGGGGGGGGTACCCCTCGCCACCAAACACACCCGTAAACGAACCTAGGTTCACTGGGCGAGAGCCCGACGTATAGCGGTTGCGGTGCCGACGTTTAGCGGTTGCGGTGCCCCGACGTATAAGAGTTGCGGGGCTTTCGGGGGAGGGGGGGGGGAAAAGGAATTAAAAATAAAGGACCCTGGGTGCCCCGACAGTCAGTCAAAAAATGAAAACCCTTAACAAAGCAATCATGCAGCCAAAAATCGGCCAAGCTGTTCGCATCCATGGTCCTCGGCCGCCTTTGCCGTGCACTTCCTGCTGATCGGGGCGGCTGAGCAGGCTGGGTGCAGTACACTGGGCCAGATAGCTCAACCAGGCGGTGTCCACTAAGGGCATCGGCGGGTCGTCGGCCTTCTTAGAGCCAGCGCTCTCGTCATCCTCCACAACCACGACCTCATTGTCACTCATCTCGTCGTCGCCGCCCACCACCGCCGCTGACTCCGGGCCAGTGCGCTGCTTCTTCCGCTTACCTAAGTTTAAGCAGCCATCAGATTACAGACTACTAAGACTAATACTTTAAGTCAACGTGCCAATGACAGCAAATTGACAAGATATTGAAACGTCAATGTCCATTGCCATCATGATGCGCCTCGCGGCTCTCGCCCGGTTTGCCATCGCTCTCGCATCTGCTGATGGCGTATCGCCCGACTTTCCTCAGTTCACGCCAAGCAATTTAATACCTTAATTAGAAGCTTGAAAACTAGAAAGATGAAAGCCAAGCCAAGGCACGAATCTTCCTCACCTTAGTTAGTCAGTCTGGTGCCTACATGCCGAAGGCAACCAACTCGCACTTGGCAAGCTATTAAATTTAGGCAGAAAGCGTAGGCCTCGCGGCGGCCACAGGAGCATTCGGGCCCTGGCGGTTGCCCATCGTGTCCTCGTAGTCGCGGAGTTCCTGGATGAGCTCCGCCAGGAACTTCACGGAGTCCTGGCCGCCCTTGATCCAGCTCCACTTGTCGACGCACTTCTTGAAGATGCCAGCCAGCAGGCCGTCGTATGCCCTCCACTGGACGGCCTTCTTGGGCGGGATGGGCCGGATCGCCCTGCGATCCTGAAAGTAAAGCAGTGACATGCAGTGACTTGAGCAATTAAATGGAATCACATCCGCGCAGGCATCAATGCTATCAAAATCAATTTTAATACCTAAGTCAGTCAATGCAAGCCAGGAAGCTGCAAGCGGCCCCATTGGCATCATTAGACGCTTCTCAACGGCCTCAAACAGCGTCGCCCCCCCTAGCCCGTAGAGGTCCGTCCATGGAGTCAGTGTGAAGGATAAGACCTCGTCGGCGGGCATGTAACACATGGTTCCGCGGAAGGGCGCCTGAGCCAGCGTCTTGAATTTGAAAGCAGTTCCCTCTGTCTGAACACATCATAACGGCAAATCAACTCATCTGTCAGTCAATTTGGGGCTTGTCGGGCAACTCAGGGATTGCCAGGACTAAGAGTGAACGCTCAGCTGCCGACCAGCCCTCAGCCTAACTAAGTAAGCCCTGAGTTGAGTTGCCTGCCCGACGATGACAACTTGGGCAACTCAGACTCGTCAGGGCTTGCCAGGACTAAGAGGCAATGCAGCTGCCGACCCGCCCTCAGCCTGAGTAAGCCCTGAGTCGCCCGATGACAACTCGGGCAATTCAAGGGCTTGCCAGGTAAGAGGGGGGCGCAGCTGCCGACCGGCCCTCGGTAAGCCCTGAGTCACCCGATGACAATTCGGGCAACTCAGGGCTTGCCAGGACCAGCCGCAGGATCAGCCCTCAGCCTGGCAGCCCTGAGTCGCCCGACGACAATTCGGGCAACTCAGGGCTTGCCACGACTGACAGGAAACGCCTCAGCCTGCTATGCCTGGCAAAGCCCTGAATTGAAACAACAACATTAAATGTTTCTGCTAAGCTAACGTGCATCCAAGTGTCTGTGTCCCCCAACTTGTACACCAGGCCGAAGTCTGCGATCTTCGCGGTCTGGGTCTCCGTCAGGAGGATGTTGGCCGGCTTTATGTCGCAATGCATAAGCTTGGCTCCTTAGTAGCACTGGATTCGCCGATATCACAAACACAGAAAACTGTTTGAATCATGTCATTGTTCGGTGACAGCTTAGATGCGGAAAACAGTTCAAACAACAGTTGTCGTTGATCAGTAATCAGCTTGAACCACACGCGCCCCAGCAAGTCTTAGACTAATAGACTAAGACTACTAAGGCTCGGTGCATGTGGTAGAGCCCGCTCATGCATTCGCGCATCCACTTCCTCAGTGTCAGAGACTTGTTAGCCAGTGTTCACCCGGAAAGCAATGACTAAGCGCGAATCATGAGGATCTTGCTGGAGATCGGCCGCCCCTGGGGGTCGTGGATCCGACAGTGTAGGTCGCCCCCCGCGAGGAACTCCAGCTCCAGCATGACCAAGGTCGGGGTCATAATCAACTGCCAGATCTGAACCAGGTTCGGGTGCCTGAGCTGCCTCATCTGGTTGCCCTCCTCCAGGAGTGCCTGGGCCTCCTCGCTGGATTCGAAGTCCCCGCGCGAGAACTTCAAGACGCGGAGGCCCCTGTCGGCGCGGCGGCACTTGTAGACCACTCCCATGCCACCTTCGCCCAGCTTGGACACCTCGGTGTAGCCCTTTTTGGCCAGAGTGGCCTGGATCAGATCCTCGCCCTTGTCATTGTCCGTCGTCGCCATGCCACCCGCGCAGGTTGCGTTCTGAAAAAATTGGCAAGCGGATATGAAATAATCATAATGGTAATCAAGTGTTAACCAAAGCAACATCATTAAGTGTTGGAATAAACCTTGGAAATGACATGAGCTCGCGCTTGACCCTAAAATTCCAAGACTCAAATTCACACGGAGTGCGTTCACGAATTGCCAGCAAGACAGCACTGCGCGTGCAAAGTGCGTTTTCCAGCTCCTGTGCCCTGGATTGCCTAAGTCTAGCTAAGGGCTAGATCTAGCTAGCATCCGTCTGCTCACTCGCGCTTGCCTTTGTCAGTGATTGGGAGGACCCCCCGATGGCGCTCGTCACTCAAGTTTTGCTGAGGGCAAGGCTTCTTCTGCCTTTTTGCAATGGTGACCTTACAGTAGCAATGCAACAGCTCGTCACCCTACCTGACGTTCAAAGTGAGGCCGCAGCAGCCTTCTGCAATGCATCGCGCGCAAGTCCGGTGCTGCGTGACCTGGCGCAACATCATTCATACTAGATTCCGTGACTAGGATTGAGCAAGCCTCATTGTCATCCTTCAGCGCCCTTTGCACGTCAGCAGGCACCTCAGGCGCAATGGCCAAGCTAGTCCGAACCTGACATGGCAGTGAAAAAGGCTAACGAGTAACACGTAACTGAGAGTCCGGCTTCGCTGACCGTGATTTCTTCGCCGAGCAGTTCGTCGATGCGTGTCAACACCGCGAGTTCCTGCAGCGAGACTCGGGACAAAGGCTAAACCAGTTGCCGGCCCTTGCTTGGGCAAAACCCAACAATGTAACGCCTCTTGGTCGGTCAGCTTCCGCTCAATGAAGCGCTCAACATGAAAGATGGCGAAGCCTTGGTCTATAGTAGTGTGAAATCTACTTCGCATCCCTCGCACAAGCTTACTAAGGAACTGGCTGAAAGTCACAGCGTGACGGGTTGCCGCCAGCGTGCGGATTGTCCCCGCGACCCTTCGGCACGCAAGGTCGAGCTCCATCACGAGCCTTGCCATTGACCATTCACAATCATTGATGAGCCGGGACCCGCCACATTAGTAAGAGCCAAGAAAGCTTCGCGAGCGCTGTCAATCAATCAATGTCAAGTCAATTCAAAACACTTGTTTAGTTTTGTTTGCGGCGAGATTGAAACTCAGCATTGCAGAAAGGATGCCCAGGGTTGTTTCAACTCGATCAGCACTAGTCTCTGCCATGCGCTTAGGCAGCCCCTACGTAGATGGCAACTTCCCCTTGCCAGCGATTACGCTACTATGGCGTGTAAAAACCCGAAGCGCGCAAGTCAAGCCTGGAAATGTTTTCCAGAAAGCTCGCCTTGCTGAGATAACCCTGCGAATTTCCACTGAGAACAGCAGCTCGTCCAACTTCAGCCGAGGTTGCCAAGATCATGGTTGCGTCTGCCCGAACGGCTGCGAGCTTCCATTTACTTCCGGGACGGTTCACAATGTCCTTGATCGGCTTAATGAATTGGGCGTGGCTCTCACGGAACTTTGTGGAAAAGAAGACCTTCTGACGCCGCGTCTGCGAGGCAGGCTGAAACTTCAGAAGGATCCCTTTCTTGCCTTCCAGGAGGCAGACATCCATGATCTGCCGACCAAGCAAGGCAGCCATCAATTTCACCCTCTCCGGCAAATTGCCAGCGTCGTTGACAATGAAAATGTCTGCCTCCAATCGCTCCGTGGTTTTGACCAAATTTCGGGCGCTCATTGCCACTTGCAAGTCTGCAACAGAGATGGCGGGGTCCAGCCAAGCCTTGCTGCCTTGAATCTTTTCCCAATCCATGGAGCCGTTAAGCCGCATCTGCAAAGCATCCTTGGAGAGCCTGTCTCTGATATGCCCCTTGTCCGCGTCGCGCTCAGCTTTGGCTGCTGTCTCCATAGTTTCTTGGTCCACTGCATTTTGATCAATGAGGCCGTCCAGGACGCCGTCCACCTTGTAATGTGTTTGCTTTGACTTTTGGAACTGGTACTCAACCTCGTAACTCTCAGTCCAGTACTCAGACACTTTGTCATTTGTGGCCGGGTGCTCGTCCATGTCGAAGGCCAGGTCGGCCATGTTCAAAGAGGATGTTGCGTTTGCAACACTGTCCCGCCTGGATCTGATAAACGCTGCTTCTGTCCCCTCCTGCTTGGCGCGCTTCACATTCTTGTCAATCCGCTCCTGCGTCCGCTTGCGGCTTGCGCCTCGGACAAGTGAGATGATAATGACGTTGGCCAGGCGAACAAGTCAATGTTCTTAAACACACACGAAAACCAGCAAAAAACAAACGGTGTTAAAACATATTAAAGTGGCAAGTGGAATCACGCCAGGGCGCCGGAGCGGCAAGTTGCATAGAGTTCCGCCGCGTTCGTGACAATGACCTTGAAATCCGGGGGGCTTAGTGGCGCCAACAATATCTTCATGGCCCTTGCATCGTACGACGCGGATGCTTGGGAATGGCCAGTGGCGTTGTTCCGCTCGCCCTTTGCAAAGTTCTGCTCCACGCCGCTGGACGATGCTTGCCAAGCCAGATACCGGCGCACGACGATGGCCAGGTCATCTGCTGGATAGGACTCCTGGGCGGGGACGGGACCCGCCTGTCGAAAAAGTGGACTGTAATTTTATCCCACAACTAAAAGTCCTTCAATGACTTCCGCCGCTGCGTCGCTGCCATTGTGTGCATCCACGCATCCTTGCACGTCGTGTTGGTCTCCCTGTAGCGCTTCTCAGCCAAGGGCCTCAAACGCTGCAGCTGCTCCTGGAAGCCGCCAGGGCTGACATTGAAGAACTTGGCCAACCTGTTGCAGCTGTCATCCCCGGCGCTCTGGAAAGCGGTTTGCTGCTTGGTCACAGACTTCAAGGAAACACCTTGGAAAAGCTCTCAGAGGAAGGCTTCCTAATTTAAGGTCGATAAACAGGCTAACATCGAAACAAGTAAGATTATCATCGTTTAGTTCTGTTCAAGCCCAGGGGCCCCGAAGGCGCTGAAGACGGAGTAGTGCGGAAACTCAGTTTGAAGAACTTCCAAGGCTAAGCGGGACCAAGCGACCATGCGATCCAGGCATCTTTCCACCGTGTCCCCGTCGCAAGGCTGCAGCCGCCGAGCCTGCCCACAAGAGAAAAACGCAAGTTCGCCTTTGGACAGCATGTCCATGGCAAACTTGGTGTATCCAACTGTTGTCAGCGCCTGCCGCTGAGCAAAAAGGGCTTGAATGCGGTCCGCGAAGCCCTGCACGTAGTTCCCAAGCTCTGAGCTGTCCACCGCTTCGTCGTCCACTTGGCGAATCAGAAGCAGCGATTCGTCTGAAGCGTCTGCTACCATTGCCAGGGCAAGGACCGCTTCGCTGCTGAAATCATCCAGCCATTGTTTCACATGTTTGCCTACGGCGTCTTGCCGATGCTGGATGATCCGTTGCGCAACTGACATAATGGCAGGAAGGTTGCTAATCAGTCGGCACAGCGGGGTCGTGTGCGACTCGAAGCGGTGTTTCGCCTCAGTCAGCCAAACAGGAAAAACCTGGCTGCTTCGACAAACGGTGTTAATAAAGTCTTGCTTTTTGAGACGACAAGTCGCTGATTTCAAGTTGCTGATGGTCCCGTGATGCTTCTCAACCTCCTCCTGAAACCATTGCCTGAAGACAAAGGACCTGTCGATCACTTGCACAATCGACTTCTTTCCCAAAACATGCTCCGCCATCAGGGTGCCCAAGTAACTGCTGCAATGGAAAGGTCGCTTCAGCACACGGCGGAAGGCGTGGGCGTGGTCACGCGCGACCAGCTTCAAACCTGGCAGCAAGATGTCAGCGTCGTCCGCCTCGATGCGAGGGTCTCGGCGCCCGCGGTTCACGTTGGATGCCCCAATCTCATTAGAAGCAGCGTCCGTCAAGATGATTTCGATGCGTTGCCGCAGCATGTCGTAGAGGTTCTCGTCGAATTCTGGCGGGGGTCCAGCGTAGGATCTGGGAGGCTCATGGAACTTCGTGCAGAAGTCACGCAGCACCTTTCGTTTCCCCTGAGCCTTGGCAAACTGAGCGACAACAGGCAGCAATCCCGACAGGTTGTCAATGTTTATTATAAGGGAATGGCGGCAACGACACTGGGTCTGAAAAACATGCTGATAATAGAGTCAGGCGGCTATTTCTGCAATGGCTTCGCCACACCCGCGTGCCAGACCAAGAACCCCGTACCGGATCTGGAACTTGTCCTGGCAATCGTCAAGCAAAGCCAAGCAATTCAAAGTTCCCACAACACTGATCGAAACGGCAACTACTAAATTTAGTAGTCTCTGTTTCGATCATGTGTGATTGTAAGGTCGAGGGGCCGTGCTGTGGGAACTTTGACAGATGACCAATGATATGATGGAGACAAAGCAATCGACAAATGTTTGCTAACGTGTGGCCAAAGCGTCGTTGCAGCCTCCAAACCGGATTAGCAACCGCTGGCGCCTTCCATCTCTTGTCAAGCTGACGGTCTCGGGTCTCGCAAGTCTTGAGGAAATCCCGGTCCGCTTGCGTGATTGCCTCGTGCAGGCACCACGTCATCAGCGAAGTCTTGTCAGAGCATTGCCCTTCAAAGCTTGAACAGCCTCAGCCGACTTAATTTTAATTAACCCGGACTCTCAGATGCAATGTTTTCATCGGTCAAAAGAGGAAAGCACATTGCGAGAAACATCAAATTAATGACATTGAGTCTCCTCGTTGCGAGCGTCCGCCCTGCAGATTCTTCAGCAAGGCCTCAAACTCTGACAGCGCCATCGCCTCGCCAGCGCCGCCGCCGTCGCCGATGCAGAGCATTTGCTTGACCGCGTTCACGTGGTTGAACGATTCCTGGTGCTTGTGCAAGAACCAGGCGCGAAAGCCTTTGACAAGGCCTGCAGTTCCACGGGCCCAGTCGCTAGAGAGACCTGCTTTGCTGCATGGGAGGCAGCCGCAGCCGGTTGTAGTCCCCAGAACCCAGGGTTGCTTGGCCAGCTTTGCAGCTGCTGCGGAAGGAAAGGAAATGTCTTTTGGCAAGCAGCTACCCACCAGATACGCGCTCTCCCACGTCTTGCGCCTTCTCCGCCATAATGCCGCAAAGACTGCAGCGTTGCTGCCGCTGTCCTCCTCGTCCTGGATCAGCTTCATCTCATTGTTTTTCGCCGTTGGCTTCTCACTCTTAGCCGCCTTGACGATCTCCACGCTGAACTCGTCGGCCTTGGCGAATGCCAAGTCGCATTCCAGCTCCATCGCGAGACTTGTGGCAACTGACTGCGCCCTCTGGTGAACCTGCTACGCTGGGACTGTTGGCCAAATGGCTACGTGATTCAAAATTCCCCATGCCCCCGGTGAGTCATCGCTCGCAGCCATGGAGGGCACACACGCGGACACGCACTGTCTGTTGCGTCCAGTCAGGCTTGGCCAGGGAGTGACTAAATTTAGACGAATTTAATCCGACAGGCGATTACTGCTGGTTAAGTTCAAGGCTTGACAAGCTAAGCCCTGAGTCGCCCGGATGCAAATCGACGGGTGACTTAGGGCTGGCTTGACAAGCCCTGAATCGCCTAAATTCAATTCGACCGACTTAGCCAAGGCTTGGCAAGCCCTGAGTCGCCCGGATGTAAATTCGACGGGCGACTTAGGGCCAAGGCCTGGCAAGCCTTGAATCGCCCGGACTGGCCAATGCCAAGTCTTAGTCTTGACAAGCCCTGAGCCGCCCGGATGGAACTCGACGGGCGGCTTAGTGCTGGCCAAGTCTAAGTCGCGGCAATTGCCTTGAATCGTCCAGACGCAAATCGACAACGCCTTCAACGACTTGGACAACTTGCTGCAAAATTTGAAGCGCCCACCACAAAACACGCACAGTCACGAGGGGTTCAACGATTACCTTAGTTTCAAAATTTGGCAAAATTTGGCAGGGCAGGGCCTGAAACTGCCTGATAAAAGTGCATCAATTCTTTCCATTCCCTCTTTTTAATTTGCTACATGAACTGCATGTCTAACTGCAAATGTTTGACAAGTCCGCCGTTGTTTTCCTTTCAAGGCGCTGTCGCGCAGGGTTGCCGATGGTCTCGCCGGGCAAGTTTCTCAGCTGACGATTCCGACATTAATACCAGTCTTTGACCGGTGGATTCCGTAGCGACTAAGCCTAAGCGGTCAGTTTTTGACCGGTGGATTCCGTAGCTAACTAAACAGTCAATCAATTATTTGTCAATTTCTATTTTGTTCATTGGTAGATAGTAGATGCGTGGGGAGGGTGGACCAAGTATGGTTTCTTTTGGTGGGCCAGATGTTTGTTTGGTGTACTCCAGAAATTTGAAATGGGGTCAAGTTTCACTCCACATGTCATCCTCTTTAAATAAAATTCCCCCAGACTGTCTATTTCATAATGCATTGATTGACCGAAAAACACCGCCGCCAGCTCACCCAACACTCACCAATGCCAACCAGCGGCAGCAGCCCGGCGGCGAGTCGAAAAGCACCGCCGCCAGCTCAGCCAACACTCACCAACCAGCGGCAGCAGCCCGGCGGCGAGTCGCAAGGTCGACTGCCATCTCGCCGCAGAGGTCGGAGTAGGTCACCAACCAGCGGCAGCAGCCCGGCGGCGAGTCGCAAGGTCGACGCTCTTCACCACCTCGCAGAGGTCGGAGTAGGTCCAAATCTTCTGCAGGAGCTGCGACGTGGTGAAGGGCAGCGACCACACCAGGAACCGCAGGTTCATCACCATCAGGGCCACGAAGCGCGAAAACCCGGTCCAAGTGCCGACGATGTTCGTCACCCCGAAAATCGCCTCGATGTAGTCGCCGGCCGTCACCGCATTGGTCAACCACCGCCCGTGCGTGGGCCAAATGAGGCGCAGAGCCAGCGCCAAAGCGGCATTGCCTCAGTCAGGGGGCGACACAAAAAAACTACAATGGAAACAGCCCGAAGCAAGACGCACAACAAACAAGTCAAATGCAACGTATCACAAGCAATGGTGGCAAGGTGCCCGGGTCTTCTGCTTCTGCCCCAGGTCGGCACTGCAGCGTCCCATGGTGGCTCAACCACTTGATGGTGCTGCGCCCCAAATCGGTCCAGCGCTCCATCCAAGAGTCAAGCCAGCCTTGGCGCGGCGCCGCAAAAGACAGCAGCTTGCCCACCCGCGCCAAGTGCGTGTCAATCTCCTCGTCAGAAGCACACCCGCACTGCTTACAGCCCAAATTTCCATGAATGTAGGGGTCAGAAGACCTCCATTGCGCGGGCCGCCAGTTGCGCTTCTGCTGAACGACCGAGCAGCGGGGGCACAACATTGCGGGCGAAGCAAAAAGCGGCCAAAATTGCTGCGGCGGCCGAACTGCATCAAACTGCCAATCAAACGACGAGCGACCGAATCTGAACATGTAACCAACTCCTGTCTCGTTGTTTTTTTAAACATCGTTTAAACATCTAAACATCACCTGATTGTTGGAAAACTGTTGAAAGGTAGTAATAGTAAGTGTTCAAGATGCATCAGTATGAAGGTCATGCCAAATTCAATGAGCCTTAAACCGTATTTTGAGCTGCTCCTGCAATGACAACACAAAGCCAACGCGAAAAGTGGCTATATCCAGTATTTATACGTGAGTATGAAGAACATCCATGACAAGGAGGAACTCTGTCAATGTCATTGTCCTTGCGGTTTTGTTTTCACAACTGACCCGCCCGTCTGCTTGACAACCACAAACCGACAAAACTAAGCCAACCCCAAGAGCAACCAAAGCAACTGCTATACATCAGCAAGCAATCGTGATGGTCTCGGGCCGCCTGTCCAGCGGAAATAGTCCGTGATGTAGCTCTTGGGAAGCACATCGTGAAGCAGATGCCCCGACGAAGGACTTGAAGATGCCCCAGCGCATACTGCCTTTGGCCTGTGCCAGGCGCTTTGGGCCTCCTCGAGCGGGGGTCGTGGGGAGGGAGGTGAAAAAGGAAGGAGGAAGGTGCAAAAACATGGAGTGAGAAACACCGATTTTGGATCATGTTCGAAACAGAGTGGGTCATTTTCGAACACATGGGGGGGCTATCCTGCGGCACCCGTGGGGTGGGGAAGGTGAGGTGGGGTTACGTTCGCCTCTTACTGCGTGACCGTGCCACTGCGTCCTGGAGGTGGGGGTGGGGGTGGGGTGGGGCAGTTACGTTCGCCTCTTACTGCGTGACCGTGCAACTGCGTCCTGGGGCTTGGGGAAGGGGGTAATTGCACAACTGCGTGACGGTGGAATTGCGTGTTGGGCGGGGGCGGGGTGGGGCAGTTACGTTCGCCTCTTACTGCGTGCCCATGCGACTGCGCCCTGGGGCTGGGGGAAGGGGGCAATTGCGATCGCCGCTTACTGCGTGGCGGCGCAACTGCGTATTGGGGCTGGGGGTGGGGGGTAGGCGTTCGCCTCTTACTGCGTGACTGTGTGACTGCGCGCTAGGCCTGGTGATGATGATGATGATGACGATGATGATGATGATGATGATGATGATGTTGATGATGATGATGATGTTGATGTTGATGATGGTGATGTTGTTGGTAGTGATGATGACGATGTTGGTGATGATGGTCATGATGATGATGATGATGATGATGATGATGCGATGTTGACGATATTGATGATGATGATGATGATGATGATGATGTGATGTTGACGATATTGATGATGATGATGATGATGATGATCATGATGATGATCATGATGATGATGGTGTCGATGTTGATGATGATGGTGATGATGTTAATGATGATGATGATGATGTTGATGTTGGCCATGAGGACGTCGATGGCGATGACTTTGATCATGTTGATCATGATGGCGATGCCGACGTTGATGTTGATAATGGTGATGATGTTGTTAATGATGATGATGATGATGGTGATGATTTTGATGCGATGATGATGTTGATGTTGATGTTGATGTTGATGTTGATGTTGTTGATGATGATGATGATGATGATGATGATGATGACATTGATGTTGATGGTGGTGTTGATGATGATGATGATGGTGGTGTTGATGATGATGATGATGATGATTGATGATGCGTGTTCGCGCGCCTCATCGTGGTGTGCATGGACACCTGGAAAAATGGCCGTGCTGCTGTAAATCACATACACTTGAGCAAGAGCCAAAACACGCGTTCAAAAACGACCACCTTCCCTGAAAAAACACATCACACATCATGTGGAAATTGACCTGGCCTCCACATCCCCGGTTTCCGCGATCCAGTCATAGTGCTTCTGCTTCGGGATGAAGAGCACCGCAACCGTCTCCGCGCCCTCGCCACCACGCTCCTTTTCGATGACTGTCTCGCCGAAAACGCCATCACGCGTCAATTCCAAAATGCGGATTCGGACATTGAAGCAATGGATTGTTGCCAGGAGGCAAGGGAGTCTCCGTAGACGCCGTCTTTACTAGCCATCCTGGGACACCAATCTTCAAGGTCCTCGCCATCAAGGTCAGGCAAGCTCGGGGTTTTTCTTCACCTCACCCACAAACTTGGCACGCAGCTTGGCCATGGAGCCAGGTTCGAAGCCTTGCTCGGTGAGGGCCATGGCCAGGTTGGGGGTTGGGGGGGTTGGGGGGGTTGGGGGGGTTGGGGGGTTGGGGGGGTTGGGTTTGGGGGGGTTGGGGGGGTTAAGGGTTTGGGGGGTTGGGGTGGGGGGGTTGGGGTGGGGGTTGGGGGTTGGGGTTGGGGGGTGGGGGGGTTGGGGGGGGGGGGGGGTTGGGGGGTTGGGGGGGTTGGTGGGGGGGGGGGGGGTTTGGGGGTTTGGGTGGGGGGGGTTGGGGGTTAAGGGGGTTTGGGGGGTTGGGGTGGGGGGTTTGGGGGGTTGGGGGGGTTGGGGGGGTTGGGGGGTTTGGGGGGGTTGGGGAGATGGGGTGATGGGGTGAGTGGTGGGGGGTTGGGGGGGGGAGTGTGGGGGGGTTGGGGGGGTGGGGGTTGGGGGGGGGGTTGGGGGGGTGGGGGGGTTGGGGGGTTGGGGGGTTGGGGGGGTTGGGGGGGGGGGGGTTGGGGGGTTGGGGGGGTTGGGGGGGTTGGGGGGTTGGGGCGGTTGGGGCGGTTGGGGCGGTTGGGGGGGTTGGGGGGGTTGGGGGGGTTGGGGGGGTTGGGGGGGTTGGGGGGGTTGGGGGGGTTGGGGGGGTTGGGGGGGTTGGGGGGGTTGGGGTTGGGGGGGTTGGGTAAAAAGAAGAAAAACCGTGAAAACCCGGCGTTTTTAAATTTTCGAAAACAACCATGGAAACTTGGCGTTTCACTTGGGGGACCGGTTCCGTTTTTCGACATCCTCTAGTAATGATGGTGGTTTCAGCTTGCTCTAGTAATGATGGTGGTTTCAGCTTCCTCTAGTCATGATGGTGGTTTCAGCTTCCTCTAGTCATGATGGTGGTTTCAGCTTCCTCTAGTAATGATGGTGGTTTCAGCTTGTTCTAGTAATGATGGTGGTTTCAGCTTCCTCTAGTAATGATGGTGGTTTCAGCTTTCTCTAGTCATGATGGTGGTGTTGAGCTCCCTCTAGTAATGATGGTGGTTCCAGCTTCCTCTAGTCATGATGGTGGTGTTGAGCTCCCTCTAGCAATGATGGTGGTTCCAGCTTCCTCTAGTAATGATGGTGGTTCCAGCTTCCTCTAGTAATGATGGTGGTTCCAGCTTCCTCTAGTAATGATGGCGGTTTCAGCTTCCTCTAGTAATGATGGTGGTTTCAGCTTCCTCCAGAAATGATGGTGGTTTGGAGTTCAATCTTCGTCGGGAGTAAAGATGTCAAAAGGACCCGCACGAAATGGTTCCACGCGGGGAGGGTAGCCCTAAGAAAACGTGGAGGCTTCCCCACACCTCCCCTTGTTGGCACAGGGGGCCCCCACATCCCAAATGGGTGGGTCTTGGGCCCATGGTCGAACACATCGGCTCTTTCTCAGCATAGCTGGGGTCAGGAAGGCAATTGTGCAACCGCCGAAGGGCCAAATCCAATTCGTGCCTTGCATCTATCTGGGTGTTTCTCAAAATTGGGAACGCCATTGGTTTCCTTTGCCCTCTCCTAGCCATCTGAGAAGGGGACCCCCCCCCCTTTTGCTTCACCCGAAACTTGTGCGAGTCGGAGCGGATGTTGGGGAAGGCACAAGTCCCGGAAAATAAGATGCGTGTGCCTGTATCATGTATGCCAACAGTCCAACATCCAGCCTGCAGGCATTTCCGTTCATCCACGTGTGTGAGGTTACCCCTCCTGGACATGGGGAGTTAGTGAGTCCCCCCGGCTTTTTTTGCGGGGAATGCAGAGCTTGTCCCCCATGTCCTTCCCAAATTGACCACGAATGGAAATGTTGACCAAACCTCAGGCAGGCTTCCCTGCAACTACCTTTCAAGCCCCCCCCCTACCAAGGGATACTCACCTTGAAGGCCAAAAAGGTGATGCTTCAATTTGCGAAACATATAGGGGTCCCTGTTCCTGGCCCCATGATTTTGCCATTGTTCAAGTCACCCTCTAAATTGTAGAAAGGAACAACCCCGGTTTCTGACTTTGACAACCCCCAGAAACCGTCGAAAGAATGCCCCCAGGG